>RPFO01000412.1:1212312-1402312 GCA_009746045.1 Mesostigma viride | reverse complement strand
ACCCTAAACCCTAAACCCTAAACCCTAAACCCTAAACCCTAAACCCTAAACCCTAAACCCTAAACCCTAAACCCTAAACCCTAAACCCTAAACCCTAAACCCTAAACCCTAAACCCTAAACCCTAAACCCTAAACCCTAAACCCTAAACCCTAAACCCTAAACCCTAAACCCTAAACCCTAAACCCTAAACCCTAAACCCTAAACCCTAAACCCTAAACCCTAAACCCTAAACCCTAAACCCTAAACCCTAAACCCTAAACCCTAAACCCTAAACCCTAAACCCTAAACCCTAAACCCTAAACCCTAAACCCTAAACCCTAAACCCTAAACCCTAAACCCTAAACCCTAAACCCTAAACCCTAAACCCTAAACCCTAAACCCTAAACCCTAAACCCTAAACCCTAAACCCTAAACCCTAAACCCTAAACCCTAAACCCTAAACCCTAAACCCTAAACCCTAAACCCTAAACCCTAAACCCTAAACCCTAAACCCTAAACCCTAAACCCTAAACCCTAAACCCTAAACCCTAAACCCTAAACCCTAAACCCTAAACCCTAAACCCTAAACCCTAAACCCTAAACCCTAAACCCTAAACCCTAAACCCTAAACCCTAAACCCTAAACCCTAAACCCTAAACCCTAAACCCTAAACCCTAAACCCTAAACCCTAAACCCTAAACCCTAAACCCTAAACCCTAAACCCTAAACCCTAAACCCTAAACCCTAAACCCTAAACCCTAAACCCTAAACCCTAAACCCTAAACCCTAAACCCTAAACCCTAAACCCTAAACCCTAAACCCTAAACCCTAAACCCTAAACCCTAAACCCTAAACCCTAAACCCTAAACCCTAAACCCTAAACCCTAAACCCTAAACCCTAAACCCTAAACCCTAAACCCTAAACCCTAAACCCTAAACCCTAAACCCTAAACCCTAAACCCTAAACCCTAAACCCTAAACCCTAAACCCTAAACCCTAAACCCTAAACCCTAAACCCTAAACCCTAAACCCTAAACCCTAAACCCTAAACCCTAAACCCTAAACCCTAAACCCTAAACCCTAAACCCTAAACCCTAAACCCTAAACCCTAAACCCTAAACCCTAAACCCTAAACCCTAAACCCTAAACCCTAAACCCTAAACCCTAAACCCTAAACCCTAAACCCTAAACCCTAAACCCTAAACCCTAAACCCTAAACCCTAAACCCTAAACCCTAAACCCTAAACCCTAAACCCTAAACCCTAAACCCTAAACCCTAAACCCTAAACCCTAAACCCTAAACCCTAAACCCTAAACCCTAAACCCTAAACCCTAAACCCTAAACCCTAAACCCTAAACCCTAAACCCTAAACCCTAAACCCTAAACCCTAAACCCTAAACCCTAAACCCTAAACCCTAAACCCTAAACCCTAAACCCTAAACCCTAAACCCTAAACCCTAAACCCTAAACCCTAAACCCTAAACCCTAAACCCTAAACCCTAAACCCTAAACCCTAAACCCTAAACCCTAAACCCTAAACCCTAAACCCTAAACCCTAAACCCTAAACCCTAAACCCTAAACCCTAAACCCTAAACCCTAAACCCTAAACCCTAAACCCTAAACCCTAAACCCTAAACCCTAAACCCTAAACCCTAAACCCTAAACCCTAAACCCTAAACCCTAAACCCTAAACCCTAAACCCTAAACCCTAAACCCTAAACCCTAAACCCTAAACCCTAAACCCTAAACCCTAAACCCTAAACCCTAAACCCTAAACCCTAAACCCTAAACCCTAAACCCTAAACCCTAAACCCTAAACCCTAAACCCTAAACCCTAAACCCTAAACCCTAAACCCTAAACCCTAAACCCTAAACCCTAAACCCTAAACCCTAAACCCTAAACCCTAAACCCTAAACCCTAAACCCTAAACCCTAAACCCTAAACCCTAAACCCTAAACCCTAAACCCTAAACCCTAAACCCTAAACCCTAAACCCTAAACCCTAAACCCTAAACCCTAAACCCTAAACCCTAAACCCTAAACCCTAAACCCTAAACCCTAAACCCTAAACCCTAAACCCTAAACCCTAAACCCTAAACCCTAAACCCTAAACCCTAAACCCTAAACCCTAAACCCTAAACCCTAAACCCTAAACCCTAAACCCTAAACCCTAAACCCTAAACCCTAAACCCTAAACCCTAAACCCTAAACCCTAAACCCTAAACCCTAAACCCTAAACCCTAAACCCTAAACCCTAAACCCTAAACCCTAAACCCTAAACCCTAAACCCTAAACCCTAAACCCTAAACCCTAAACCCTAAACCCTAAACCCTAAACCCTAAACCCTAAACCCTAAACCCTAAACCCTAAACCCTAAACCCTAAACCCTAAACCCTAAACCCTAAACCCTAAACCCTAAACCCTAAACCCTAAACCCTAAACCCTAAACCCTAAACCCTAAACCCTAAACCCTAAACCCTAAACCCTAAACCCTAAACCCTAAACCCTAAACCCTAAACCCTAAACCCTAAACCCTAAACCCTAAACCCTAAACCCTAAACCCTAAACCCTAAACCCTAAACCCTAAACCCTAAACCCTAAACCCTAAACCCTAAACCCTAAACCCTAAACCCTAAACCCTAAACCCTAAACCCTAAACCCTAAACCCTAAACCCTAAACCCTAAACCCTAAACCCTAAACCCTAAACCCTAAACCCTAAACCCTAAACCCTAAACCCTAAACCCTAAACCCTAAACCCTAAACCCTAAACCCTAAACCCTAAACCCTAAACCCTAAACCCTAAACCCTAAACCCTAAACCCTAAACCCTAAACCCTAAACCCTAAACCCTAAACCCTAAACCCTAAACCCTAAACCCTAAACCCTAAACCCTAAACCCTAAACCCTAAACCCTAAACCCTAAACCCTAAACCCTAAACCCTAAACCCTAAACCCTAAACCCTAAACCCTAAACCCTAAACCCTAAACCCTAAACCCTAAACCCTAAACCCTAAACCCTAAACCCTAAACCCTAAACCCTAAACCCTAAACCCTAAACCCTAAACCCTAAACCCTAAACCCTAAACCCTAAACCCTAAACCCTAAACCCTAAACCCTAAACCCTAAACCCTAAACCCTAAACCCTAAACCCTAAACCCTAAACCCTAAACCCTAAACCCTAAACCCTAAACCCTAAACCCTAAACCCTAAACCCTAAACCCTAAACCCTAAACCCTAAACCCTAAACCCTAAACCCTAAACCCTAAACCCTAAACCCTAAACCCTAAACCCTAAACCCTAAACCCTAAACCCTAAACCCTAAACCCTAAACCCTAAACCCTAAACCCTAAACCCTAAACCCTAAACCCTAAACCCTAAACCCTAAACCCTAAACCCTAAACCCTAAACCCTAAACCCTAAACCCTAAACCCTAAACCCTAAACCCTAAACCCTAAACCCTAAACCCTAAACCCTAAACCCTAAACCCTAAACCCTAAACCCTAAACCCTAAACCCTAAACCCTAAACCCTAAACCCTAAACCCTAAACCCTAAACCCTAAACCCTAAACCCTAAACCCTAAACCCTAAACCCTAAACCCTAAACCCTAAACCCTAAACCCTAAACCCTAAACCCTAAACCCTAAACCCTAAACCCTAAACCCTAAACCCTAAACCCTAAACCCTAAACCCTAAACCCTAAACCCTAAACCCTAAACCCTAAACCCTAAACCCTAAACCCTAAACCCTAAACCCTAAACCCTAAACCCTAAACCCTAAACCCTAAACCCTAAACCCTAAACCCTAAACCCTAAACCCTAAACCCTAAACCCTAAACCCTAAACCCTAAACCCTAAACCCTAAACCCTAAACCCTAAACCCTAAACCCTAAACCCTAAACCCTAAACCCTAAACCCTAAACCCTAAACCCTAAACCCTAAACCCTAAACCCTAAACCCTAAACCCTAAACCCTAAACCCTAAACCCTAAACCCTAAACCCTAAACCCTAAACCCTAAACCCTAAACCCTAAACCCTAAACCCTAAACCCTAAACCCTAAACCCTAAACCCTAAACCCTAAACCCTAAACCCTAAACCCTAAACCCTAAACCCTAAACCCTAAACCCTAAACCCTAAACCCTAAACCCTAAACCCTAAACCCTAAACCCTAAACCCTAAACCCTAAACCCTAAACCCTAAACCCTAAACCCTAAACCCTAAACCCTAAACCCTAAACCCTAAACCCTAAACCCTAAACCCTAAACCCTAAACCCTAAACCCTAAACCCTAAACCCTAAACCCTAAACCCTAAACCCTAAACCCTAAACCCTAAACCCTAAACCCTAAACCCTAAACCCTAAACCCTAAACCCTAAACCCTAAACCCTAAACCCTAAACCCTAAACCCTAAACCCTAAACCCTAAACCCTAAACCCTAAACCCTAAACCCTAAACCCTAAACCCTAAACCCTAAACCCTAAACCCTAAACCCTAAACCCTAAACCCTAAACCCTAAACCCTAAACCCTAAACCCTAAACCCTAAACCCTAAACCCTAAACCCTAAACCCTAAACCCTAAACCCTAAACCCTAAACCCTAAACCCTAAACCCTAAACCCTAAACCCTAAACCCTAAACCCTAAACCCTAAACCCTAAACCCTAAACCCTAAACCCTAAACCCTAAACCCTAAACCCTAAACCCTAAACCCTAAACCCTAAACCCTAAACCCTAAACCCTAAACCCTAAACCCTAAACCCTAAACCCTAAACCCTAAACCCTAAACCCTAAACCCTAAACCCTAAACCCTAAACCCTAAACCCTAAACCCTAAACCCTAAACCCTAAACCCTAAACCCTAAACCCTAAACCCTAAACCCTAAACCCTAAACCCTAAACCCTAAACCCTAAACCCTAAACCCTAAACCCTAAACCCTAAACCCTAAACCCTAAACCCTAAACCCTAAACCCTAAACCCTAAACCCTAAACCCTAAACCCTAAACCCTAAACCCTAAACCCTAAACCCTAAACCCTAAACCCTAAACCCTAAACCCTAAACCCTAAACCCTAAACCCTAAACCCTAAACCCTAAACCCTAAACCCTAAACCCTAAACCCTAAACCCTAAACCCTAAACCCTAAACCCTAAACCCTAAACCCTAAACCCTAAACCCTAAACCCTAAACCCTAAACCCTAAACCCTAAACCCTAAACCCTAAACCCTAAACCCTAAACCCTAAACCCTAAACCCTAAACCCTAAACCCTAAACCCTAAACCCTAAACCCTAAACCCTAAACCCTAAACCCTAAACCCTAAACCCTAAACCCTAAACCCTAAACCCTAAACCCTAAACCCTAAACCCTAAACCCTAAACCCTAAACCCTAAACCCTAAACCCTAAACCCTAAACCCTAAACCCTAAACCCTAAACCCTAAACCCTAAACCCTAAACCCTAAACCCTAAACCCTAAACCCTAAACCCTAAACCCTAAACCACTGTTTTTTTTTCGCCATAAAATTTGCGGAATCGAACAGCATGTTGCGTCATTCATAGGTGGGTGCCTGAATGGTCGCAGATTTTCTCTCGACCCCACCTGACCGCAGCAAAAAAATTTCCCGATGAAGTGCGCCCTAAGATCGGGGTTTCCATCATAAACGATGCATTTTTTAATTCTAAAGACTTTGACCGAACGACTTTCTTCATTACCGCTGCAATTTTTTTTTCCTGAGCTACCGCATATTTCCGACCAATTTCAAGGCTGCGTCAGGCTTGGCAGACCCATACTTCGTATATATCTGCGTTTGCCCCGAACGTCATGTTTAATGCAGGCTTTGTGGACTCTAAAGACGCCCACGATGTTGGGGCTTTTATCAGCCTCTGGACATGCACAAACTGCGGTCAGCAGGTGAATGCCGGAACGAGTTTCTGCGGCGGGGTGTGCGAAACAGACATCAAGCGCACGGCAGACATGGATACCTCCGAGCGGTATGTTCCCTTATTCAAATCTACGGGCCAATTCACTCCTTGTTGAATCCCTGACCTTGTCACGGATGAATATGTTACCAGTTCCCCATCTCCGGAGTTTCTCTTTTGGTCATCTTCTTATCTTACGGGAGGTGCGTCATGAATCGTATAGCGAGCTACGGTTTCATGGCGAGCCTTTTCTTCACATCAGCGACGTACAGGTTACCTTAGAGGCTAGGGATGTCAAGGAATTCTTCACACGGATATTAGGGAGGGTGCATGACGGATTGCTGGCAAGATATTACGGGCTGGCTGGCAGCCTTGCAGCGCTATTGCCGCCGATGGCAATGATTTGCAGGCAGGGCTATGGATCACCAAGCTGTTGCTTTGCTCTAGTTGTTCATGCTGCAATTTATTGGCATTGTGCTCACGGCAAGTAATGTTGCATGACATGGTTGACCACGAAGATTGATGGAAAACCTAGAAGCAATTGGTGGCTTTCTTGGATGCTCGATGGCTTCACATGCTTGTGAGTCCATAAAACCCACTGTATACGTGCCCACCGTCTCTAAGCTGAAAGCATCTGCCTTAAACAAGCATCTTAAGACATGCATGCACATGAGAACTGTCATGGTTTGTGGAGAGGGTGGCATACTGCGTGAGAGCGGAGAGAGGACAGTGGCCGGGCTAGGCCAGCTACCTGTGCTGCCACAGGACCGGGCGGCAAACACCGATGCACAAGCTGCCTTACACACCAGCACCCAAGCTGCCTTCATACCCCTGAATGATGAGCAGAGGGCATCCTGGACGGCCGCATCCATGCAGTTCATGCAGTTCAGGCTGTGCGTGCTGGCCAAGGGCACGGGTAAATGAGCCAATGGCGGGCTATTATTACGCACGCTGCAACCAGCGCCAATGAAGCAACCCAAGCCTGCCCTCCTGACAGGTATGTGTGTTTTGTTTTCTCATGTCGTGTGCACAACCAGCAATCCTTTATTTCCCTATGATGCATGTTTGCGGAATTCTGGCAACCTGGCACATGGCCAAACTCCTCAATGTCAGGGCTGGGCGGGGTTGTTTGTCAAGCGGATAGACACACGCACATGCTCAACACCTCTTGCTCCAATGCCACTGCCACTCACCCAGAAACTCAGGCACAACCACGCACGATCGCTAAGCTGCTAGCCAGAATCGCAGTCCTCACCAAAGTGAGGGATGGGGCACCAGCTAGTTTGACAGTCTGGCTGAGGACGTGCAGGAGTTGAATGACATATCTGAAGCAAGTAGTCACGGATGGCTTGGAGAAACATGGTGAAGCATGCATGGGCATGCATCTCATGTTGACAAGGGCCTGAGCAAGAGCATGAGCACGATGCATGTGCCTATGTAGAGGCCATTGGGCTTGCACTATCTGTTGAAGACAACTGCGGTATGGTGGCCAAGCGGCTCACCGGGGATGTGCAGTGGCTTCTTCATGCTAGGTATGATGGCGGCCAAGTGCAGTCCTTTGGTGGCACATTTCAAGCCGGCAACCTCGAGGTAGCAACTGAGCAGTGTATGAGCTGTCTGGCTATGCACCACAGCGCTGGCTGAGTGAGGAGATCTAGTCCAACTTGGAAGCTGCGTTGCCAGAAACGTGGGCCCCTATAACAGAGACAGGGACATGGGGACATCCATGGTGATGCAGAGGACCATGTGTGGCAACCTTGGTCAGGCGGGCCGGTTGCCAAGGGATGTGCTGCTACCGAATCAAGGCGCACAAATTAACACATCGCAACCATGCCGACGGCCGAGATGCCTGGCATGATTAGATTATTACATTGCCAAGCTGAGTTTGCGACTACCGTGCATGCTGTGGGTTTGAACTGATCATGCTAGCCAACGTGACAGCTGGCAGTTCTTATGTCTAACAAGCCCCTTCTTGAAAATTGCCTTAGTATGGCCGTATGCACATATATACAACCATGTCTAGCCACTGTTCATGTTCATATATCTTTGTCTATGTGTCACAAAAGTTGTGTTATATTATCTGTGCAAGGTCTGAACAGTTAGCAACACAGTTGGTGGGAGTTGGCCATACCGTTAATTAATTAATTAATTAAACTCGTGCTCCCGTTGGGGAGTCACGGAGCACCGAAGTGCTTTTAATCCCTGTGTGTGCACTACAGGAGAAAGGGCAGAGACCCCCAGTCTCCTTCATGCCAAAGGCATGCCACAGCTGCAATCGGGCGCGGCTAGCGAAAAGGACAGGCTAACGATCCGGCAAACTGTGGGTGCAATAAGACATACCGTTACTAAAGAACTTTGCATCCAAGGTTGAGTGATTAGCTGGAAACTGGCAGGTGTTGCATGGACCAGTGAACCCAATGACACTTGATGGACCTGAAGTTTTGTGCAATGTCTGAAATGACATGATGATTAACATGCGCGCTTGTTTTCAGCCTCAACTGAGCACATCTTGCATGGGAAACTGCAAGAAATGTGGCGGAAATGCAAAAAACGCACATTTTTGCTCACATTTGCTAGCGAGCTGTCAATGAATGAAGTACAACAGACCTGGATTTTTGTGCAATGTCTACAATGATGATATTTAATATGCTTGCAAGTTTCCAGCCCCAACTGAGCACATCTTGTATGAAAACTGTCATGAAATGTGTGAAAAAAACGCGAAAAACGCGCATTTTTGCTAGCATTTGGTGGCATTTTGTTACCAAATACAGTATGATGGACCTGATTTTTTGTGCCATGTCTACATTTATGATGTGTAACGTGATTGCAAATTTCCAGCCTCGACTGAACACATCTTCCATGGAAACTGGTATGAGATGTGGTGAAACGGTGCGTTTTTGCTAGCATTTGGTGGCAGTTTGTCACCAAATGAGGTCAGATGACCATGGGACCTGGTGCACAGTTGGTAGACATGAGCATAAGCCTACATGCAAACAGCCAGGTCAGGAGCTCTTTATTTGCATATCAAATTGTATTTGTTTGTATAAAAATCTGGAAAGTTGCTAAAAATAGACATGCCAAAAATAGACCAACTGATGTCGGAAAATTCTGGAAAGTCAAATTCCTTTTACTGGTGTCATGGACATGCTGCCTACCAATATCTAGCATGTTTGGACTCAATTTGCTCCTTGTAGGGCTTATAAGGGCATTTTTTGGCACTTTCATACCGTTGTGCAATTCTGCAAAGATGTGTCTTTACATGCAATATGAGGCGCCATGGTGGTGTCACGGTGTCACGGTGTCACGGTGTCACGGTGTCACGGTGTCACGGTGTCACGGTGTCACGGAGTCACGGTGTCCAGGTCATCTAGGGCAACCTTGTCATTATCAAATAGACATATAATTTCTGGCCTGCGCTGGTTGTCTCTTTGATATAATCCCCATTACTTAATCACTAAATGTGCAAAGATGTGTGTTTACATGCAATATGAGGCGCCATGTTGGTGTCACGGTGTCACGGTGTCACGGTGTCACGGTGTCACGGTGTCACGGTGTCACGGTGTCCAGGTCATCTAGGGCAACCTTGTCATCATCAAATAGACATATAATCCCCATTACTTAATCACTAAATGTGCAAAGATGTGTGTTTACATGCAATATGAGGCGCCATGGTGGTGTCACGGTGTCACGGTGTCACGGTGTCACGGTGTCACGGAGTCACGGTGTCCAGGTCATCTAGGGCAACCTTGTCATTATCAAATAGACATATAATCCCCATTACTTAATCACTAAATGTGCAAAGATGTGTGTTTACATGCAATATGAGGCGCCATGGTGGTGTCACGGTGTCACGGTGTCACGGTGTCACGGTGTCACGGTGTCACGGTGTCACGTTGTCCAGGTCATCTAGGGCAACCTTGTCATCATCAAATAGACATATAATCCCCATTACTTAATCACTAAATGTGCAAAGATGTGTGTTTACATGCAATATGAGGCGCCATGGTGGTGTCACGGTGTCACGGTGTCACGGTGTCACGGTGTCACAGGTCCTATGAACTTCCCCTTCCTCAAAGACTTTAGTTGAGATGTTAGATGCATAGAAATGCAACTTTGAAAAATGAAGTACAAATGGCGTGCTCTAGTACAAATCCATATTAGGCTAGGGCTCCTACCGGCCTAACATTTTGCAAGGCTTGCGCTTTATGAAAAGAACTGTACGCATCTACTTCTACTAGTAAAAATCTCAAATGTGCAGTGAGCGCGCCGCGCCCAGAACCTGGGCACCGCGCCAGTGCCCGCTGCCCGCTGGTACCCCCGAAAAATTCTAAGTCCAAACCGCGTAGTATGAAGTAAAGTACGCGTATAATACGCGGAGGCCTAAAATATGCCGGTTATCCCGCATTTTTTCGCATCCGTACGGCGTACAGACCAACCCGGTAACCATGGAGGACAGACGTGGTGTCTACGGTCTAGAGGACGACGAGATTATATACAGGGTGGAGTACTGTCAAGAAGATGTGGTACACCTGAGAACAAGTCGATGCGAAGATGGGGTTCCCATGCGTTTGAGGTGGGCCAGTGTGAACGAGGGCAAGTTCATCCCTATGAATGGTGGGAGCACAGGCAGTTGGAGAGGGTGGGTGGCTCAGTGGCTGGTCATGGTGGGTGGATGAGTGCAAGGGCGGTCGGTTATTGACAGATGCCTAGGTGGCTGGGTGATGAAAGATAGGCTTTGGGGACTTTGAAGTGGGTGGGTTGTTGGATGCATGAGTGAAACAACTGCACGCTTTTGAGGTTGGTGGGTTGGTGGTTGGTTGGTTAGGGATGTGTGTGTGTGGGTGGGTTGGTGGGTGGGCCATTGGTGGTTGGTGGCTGGTGGATGTGTAGTAGATGACTAGATGTGGGTGGGTGGGCGAAGGGACGGGTAGATGGATGGGTGGGCGCACAGATATGGATGCGTGGATGGGTTTATGGTTGGGACCGACTCACCTATCGCGGGTGAAGGGATGTGCAGGTTTGGGGTGAGGTAGCCGGTGCCGGGGTGCTGGCTGAGAAAATGCATATGTGTGGGTGGGTCAGTGGGTGGGTCAGTGGGTATAAGGGTGTGGGGGCAGTGAGTGGTTGAGTGGGTAGGTGCGTGGGTGGGTCAACTGTGGGTGGCCGGACGGGTGCATATGGGGCCATGCAGCTGGCTGGGTGTTTAGGTGGTTGGGTGGTTGGGTGGTTGGCTCGTCGGATAGGGGAATGCCTGCTTATTACCTAGTTGCACCATGGTGTGTGGGTTGCGCAGGTGCCTTGGTGGGTGGGTGGATGTCCAAGTGGGTTGGTAGGTACGTGGTTGGGTGCCTAGGTGCACGCGTGGTTATATAAGGTGGGTTAGTACGTACGTGCGCGGCTGGCTGGCTGGGTTGGTCACTGGGTGGGAGGACAGGTGGCTGTCTGGGTGCACGGGCGCGCAAGTGTGTGAGCAGTTGTGTGGGTGGGTGGCCAGGTGGCTGCATGGGTGGCTTGGTGCGGACAAGTGCAAGAGATGGAGACATGGGATATGCCAATGCCATATCATGTGAGCATACGTGGATGCCAGGTGACATGTGCCAGCGTTGGGGTCACTGCACCTTGATATGCTCGCTAGGCATATTCTCGACATGTATTACTGTACACGTAGTGTATATCATGCATGGTTCGTGTTGGTAGCATTCAAATGGCTGTGTTAGTGATGTGGCATGTATTATTCACCTTTCCTTCCCATTTTGCAATGTGCCAAGTAGTTTACAGGCATGGTGTCATGGGGTATACATATGGACATGCACTGCACATCACAGCTTTGTGGCATACTGGCAATGCCTACCTTACATGATGGATTCTGCTAGCAATGGTCACCACTCAGGCATTCACATGCACCAAGTTTTTGCACACTGTTTGTACTAGCCATTCTTGAGTTGCCTGCAAAGATTTAAATGATGTGCCCCAGCTTGGAGAATGTTTTGGTGGTTAATGTTGTTAAAATTGTGAGTAAAAAAGCAAAAAATGGTGACAATTGCTGGCAAATGTCACCATTTTGGGCTCTGCATGATCTGAATTTTCGCTCATGACTTGTTGAGACCTTGCTTCAGGTGCTGGCTTGACGGCAATAAGTTTTGGTGGCATTCTGACGTTATTTGGGTTAAATATTGATTTTAAATGGCCATTAATGAAAAATGCTAGCAAAATTTTGCTAGCATTTGTCACCAACTAGGGGGTCCAAATGGCGTAGAACTTTGTACAAGGTCAGAACAACTATTATTCATCACCACTGCAAAGTTACAGCATAATCTGAGATCAACTATTGTTTCTATGCAAGTGCAAGTGGTTTTGGTGGCCAGTTTTGGCCTTGGATCTGGAGTTAACAGGGAGTAGCATGTAAACTTAACATTTTGACTCAACTACTCCACCACTAGCGAGACACATCCCTGGGGAGTGGTGGGATCCAATCCTACTAGGTCAATCTGACAATAAGCTTGCCATGGGCCAATTAATTAGACTCGTGCTCCCGTTGGGGAGTCACGGAGCATTAACCCCGATGGATGGATGGATGGATGGGTGCAAACAGTCCTACCGGTCTAATACCTACGACATCTATCTAACAGCATTCTAACGACAACATCTATCTAGACAGCCTCACGCTGCCCTAGTCTAGGGGAGCTGTCTGGCGTGCCTCCTACGGGTTTGCACACGCGGGCGCTTCCCCACTGGGGGGGGCTCGTTGTCCTCTATGACCTGGGCCCACTTGGCCTTTTCCATCTTCTTCCAAATCACGGAGAGGCCTAGGCCCCCCATGTCCTCTACTAGCTGTTCTTTGAAGGTGCGGGCCTTGCGGCGTCTAACATCACTGGGCCCGGCCCACGTCAGGAGGTCACTGCCGGCCAGGCTGAGCTGGTCGCAGTCCTGCGGGGGGGCCACGTGAGGTGTCTACCTGGTTGGTGCGAGCTAGGTGCCCTACGAGCTGCAGGCGTCGCTGCTTAATGGTGCTGGTGATATATGGCATGCCCTGGTACAGGTCCTCATTGCGGACATGAGCAGCATATCCTACTCTGAAAATGGAACACAGCATGTTGGTCGGTGACCGCGCCGTCCAGCTTGCGGGCTGCAGGTCGGCGGTGAGGGTCCACGTGTCGGCCCCATACGTGAGAACAGGAAGGACGAGGACCTTGAACATGGGCCATAATTTATGTAAAAAAAAGGCCTTTTCAAGGTGTTGTCGATGGTGCGCAAGGATAGATGGCAAGTAGTGATGAAGCCATGAAGGAGACCACCCCCAAGTCTGTGGGGGCTCCGCGTGCGACCGCGTATGGCATTCATAGCGATTCGGGCCGCGGTGCCCACACCCTTGTAACTAGGACCTAGATAGCTTACACCATCCATTCCATGCAGTCACGTGTCTATTAATTAATTAATTAATCCATTCCATCCCATGTTCCCCTCCCACTGAGGACTTATGCTCACACTACGCAGTCACGTGTCTATTAATTAATTAATTAACTCAGGAGCATGCCCAACAAGATTGGTGAAGAGGGTGTGTGCCTGTTGCATGAACTAGTTCACCAATTAATTAATTAATTAATAGACACGTGACTGCGTCACGTGAGCATAAGTCCTCAGTGGGAGGGGAACATGGGATGGAATGGATGGTTTAAGCTATCTAGGTCCTAGTTACAGGGGTGGGCACCGCGGCCCGAATCGCTATGAATGCCATACTTGGTCACACGCGGAGCCCCCACAGGCTTGGGGGTGGTCTCCTTCATCACTTAGTACTTGCCATCTATCCTTGCGCACCATTAATTAATTAATTAGAAACATAACTCCGTTGGGAGTACATGTAGCACATATCCCTGAGAAGGGGCATATGGCACATTCTGGGCTACTTCCTGCAAGGGTGGGAATGTAAGCGGCCCTTGCTCTAGGTGCACCAGGGCACCTGCACCCTCATAATCTTCACACTATGCCCAGCTAAGGGGGAGTATGTTATGTGGGGGAAGATCATCATGGCTATACAAGAGCTAGGCCATGGCTTCTCTACAGAGAGCATCTCTCTGCATGGCATAGCATGGCTAAATTCTTAATGCAACATCCATGGGGGTCCCGTTATAGGCATGGCTTGGCTAAATTCTGTAGGCACCATCTGCCTCCATATTACAGACAAACCAGGAGGCTGCCCGGGGGTGAGCCCGTCACGTCTAGTGTAGCACATGTCCATGCCGAGTCTATCACAAAAAGTCCACGGGTGGCGGCCCTGCCGCGCGCGGCCGGGGGCACGCCAGGTGAGGACATATCGCCCAGGCTGGGCGGGCTTGGTGCCAGCTAGTCTATCTGATGTATCTACCTGATCTGTGCGGGCCAGGTGCCCGGCTAGGCCCAGGCGCCTGTGCGGCTGTGCCTAATAATGTGGGAAACATAGGGCAAATCAGCGTACAAATCCTCATTACTAATGTGCAAACCAAAGGGGATGTTAAGGGCCTTGCGCAGCATCTTGGTGACGGCGCCGTCGAGTCGTTGCTCCAGCTCGTGCGTCAGTGTCCACGTCTCGGCGCCGTAGGTCAGGATGATTCGTCAGAATGACGACCTTGAAGAGGTCTTGCTTGACGATCCGGGGTAAAGTGGGGCTGCTCCACCAGCGGCGGTGGTCATGGAGGTGCGCCCACGCCATGCCGATCCGTGTCGTCATGTCGTCCTCGCAGTCGGGAAGCCAACTGCCGAGCAGCTTGAAGCGGCCTGAAGGAGGGTAGTTGACCTCGGCATCGTCTAAGAGGCGGAGTGTGGGTGGGGGCCCTGCCATGCCGAGGGCCAGGGCCTCCGTTTTGGGGCTGATTTATAGACCAACCGCCCGAGCCTCGAGCGCCAGGCAGTCCAGCCAAAGTTGGGCAGACCCCGGCTTCTCGATGAGCGTGATGTCGTCGGCATAAATGAGGTCAGCTAGTAAATTCTGCTTGTTAGTCGGCCCCCCTTCCCCAAGCTCGTTCGTGATCGCTAGGCCAGGGGCACGGCCTGTGATGCTAGCAAAGCGAGCACGTGCCTGGCGCATAACATAATCCACTACAATAATAAACAGGTACGGCGACAGGACGCAACCCTGCCAGACGCCGGTCTGCAGTGGGCAAGGCGGGGTAATGCCGTGTTGAGTGCGCACCGAAGTGGTCGACCCCTCATACAGCGTGCGGATGACGCTAATCAGGGGAGTGGGGACGCGAGCGCGAGCAAGTACAGCCCATAGAGCGTCCCAGAGGACAGAATCAAAAGCCTTGATGAAGTCGACGAAGATCAGGATGGCGGGAAACTCACCAGGTTGCAGGAGAGCGATTTCCTCGAAGAGGCGACGCGCGACGAAGATGGCCATGACAGTGTTGCGCCCAGGACGGAAGCCCATTTGACTTTCCCCAAGGTGACAGTCGATCGAGAGCAGAACGAAGGCGGTTGAGGATCATGCGCATGAACAACTTGAGTGCGGCGCTCTGGATGCAGACTCCTCTGTAGTTGGCGGGGTCGTCAGGGGAACCTTTGTTTTTGTACAGCATAATACGGTAGCTGTGCTGCCACTCAGGAATCGGCGGCACGTCGGCAAGCAGGATCCGGTTGCAGACGTCAAGCAGGAACCCCGTGAGCGCCGTCAGCTTAATCACCGGGGCTGGGAGTTGGTCGGGTCCAACGGCGGCATAGAAGCGGAGTTGCTTGGCGGCGGTGCTCAGCTCGAGCTCGGTGAACGGCGGGAGCTCGTTGGGGTCGGCTGGCCAGGGGTTCCGTCAGGGCTGGGTACGTGTAGTCCTGCTCAGCGACGGGCGGCGTGGGCGGCGCAGGGACGTCCGCAGGCGCTACTGCCAGGCGTGCGGCCGCCAGAGGGCCAAGCGGCGGAGGCGGCGGGGGGTCGCCGAGCAGCCGGGACTGGGAGGAATACCACTGGTCGAGCTGCTGCTGCTAGTTCACCAAGTTACATGACTATCAGGCATTGGACAAGAAAACAGTCTTGCCAGACGCAGGTGTGTGGGCGGGGTGGGCACGGTGATGGTGCGCTATCTGGAAGGAAGATGGCAGTATACAACCTTCATCAAGCGACCAGTAGATGTTTCACTCAATGTTCCACAGGGCTCCCCAGTGCAAAGCTTTCAGGAAGTCCAAAAAGATCCTAGTGGCAAGAAACTCACTGCCTCTAAAGTCGATCTATTTCAAGGCGAATCTGCCCCTCATTTATTAATTAATTAATTAGGAACATAACTCCGTTGGGAGTATATGTAGCACATATACTAGCAAATATGTAGCACATAGCCCTTGAGAAGGGGCATATGGCCTATAATACATTCTAAGCTACTTCCTGCAAGGGTGGGAATGTAAACGACACTTGCTCTAGGTGCATCAGGGCACCTGCACCCCCCCGAGTCTCGGGCAACACCCAGCTAAGGGGAGCCCGTCATCGGGGGGGAAGATCAGCATAGCTATACAAGAGCTAGAGCGTGGCATCTCAGCAGAGAGCAGCTCTCTGCATGGGCACAGCATAACTAGATAAAGCTAGGCATCATCTGGAATGTGGCACATCATAGGCACACATGTACATGGCTAAATAAGACTCGTGAACCAGCTGGTATAGAGCCTGTAGGACGCTTACTTGTACATGGCCACGGTCTATCTATTCTACACTACTGCTGTATTCCCCTAAGCTGGGGCGTCTGGAGTCCTTGGGGCCGCGGCGGTCGCATGCCAGGGCTTGTGGCCGACGTAGATGGCTGCCCCTCATGTTTCTAGTTTTTTCATCTCTGTCCTCCAAAATTCGGCATTCACTTGCAGGTTTCTCAGCAGCGGTGACGACCTGGGAAAGGCCTGCGACTTGTGCAGCAGCAGCAGCAGCAGTTGCACACATGTGCAACTTGTCAGGAACATTCCGGCACAAGCTAGCTCCATCCACCCCATCCCATACCCACCCCACTGAGGACTTAGCTCTCGTGACACAGTCTACATGTAGATTAATGAACTAGTTACTGCTGCCACACATGCCAGTCACAGCACGGCACACGATGCCAGCTTATCACATTCCACACATAAGTAACAGAAATAAATCACGCCAGCAGACTAACCAATTATCGAATCGGAAAATCCTAAGAATGCTCCAAGGTAGGACTGCATCTTATTCTTTTGGGTTTGTGCATGACACAGCAACATGAATAATGCACTTTCCTGTCGCAAAAACTCTTAAACAAACTGCAAGTCAGCACGCACGCACAGACACAAGTATTGCACAAACTTCCACAAACACAGTTCAGTATTCATGACACTTGTATCCAACAAGGTGTTCTAACAACTGGAAGGGGTGGCATGTTGATGAGGTCGTTCCATTAGCAAGTGTGTGAGGTCAACACTGTTTACGTCGCAGGTGTAGTTTCAGCAATGAATTATAGAGAACCCCTGGAATTTGAGAGACAGGATTTTTTGGCAAGTACTCACTTTAATCATATTGCAATAGCCAACAAGTGCAGGCACAGATAACAAAGTCGCACGCAGCATTGACGTTGCGTCTTATGATGCCGTGCTTGAGGTTAAGGTATGGCTGTCGGCATGGGTTAGGTGCCGACTGACTGCCTCTAAATAATGCTTTAGACAGCAAAAATATCACCTCGAGTGCTGCCGGCTTATTGACACTCAAGCCAGTGGACAAACAACTCAGTCCTACTTGGACCAGCCACGACAATGGCAAATATTGAAGGTCCATTTAACTTCCATTACACGGAGAGTGAATGACAGGACTGGTGTCGACGGCTGTACAGCTTGGCTGAAGGGGAATAGAGCCAAAGGCAGTTTGTCGTCTGGGTAGTTACTTCCACCTGCCCACCCACCCCTTTCTTATCTGTTGATTGGGGGCATGCACTATGTACTCACTAGTTCTGAAAGGTGAGGTTTCCCCAGCTATGCTGTGTGGCCTTCCTACGAGGGCCGGTTCTCTCTGAATATAGTTTAATTAATGCATGCGGGAAAGATAGGGCCGCTATGCCTTGGCTTGCATGTGGAAGGCTGTCTGCGACATGGGCTGACTAATTCGATCTGTACAAATGGTTTCCTGTTCGCCCGAATTTTCCTTGGGTGACCCGGTTGTTTATAAGGGTCGGTGGCTATTAATGAGTGGTCCGAGAAAATTAATTGTAGGTCTTATACGACTTACTTGCAAAGATTCGTATTTGGTTGCACCAGCTGAGGTTAGCTGGGGACCTGTAGGGCCAACTGGTTGCTTAACGAATATTTGACTGATTTGGGTTCTTTAGTGAGTCGTGATTAATTATTGTACAGTGGATTCGGACCGGCCCAAGGGGTCGATGGGCGAGTTTTATGTTTGTCAGTCTTGGGAACCTTGTACAACTACCTGTACCGTTAACGCACAAGCCTGGGGGTGCGTGGCCACGTTGTTTGTAGTGGCATTTTCAGCACTGTTCAGGCCGGCGTGTGACGCATGCCGGTGTTACTTAAATGGAGGATGATGTCAGTTTGTGTGTCGGCGGACCATGCCTTAAGCAAGCTAGGCAGGCAATGATCCGCAATTGTTTCTTTCCCCTCCCTCCCACCCTGGAGGCTTCTTGCTTCCGAATGCGGATTGAGAAACCTGAAGGCCACTGTTAACTGCTGCATGTGTGGCAGGGCTATGATTAGTTCCCGCATATGCCATGTTGTCGTCCAGAATTATTGTTGGGCAATATATTTAGTATGGAGGAAAAGGGGGCAAAAAAATACTGTTGGAGCCTCAGGCTTTGCATCCATGAATTTTTGTCAATATGGCTAACCTCAGATACACTCACCTTGACCCAGGCCTCGAAAAGTGGCAGGACGACGAAATGGAAGAACCCACACTGTGAAGCCCAAGGAAAAGTCAAAGTGTCAGGAGCAAGGCCACCAGAGATTAGAAAAGGCGACGACAGGGGAGTCGCTTGAGGAAGGTAGAACAAACTAGACAAACAAACAGCAAAATATACAGGAAACGGGGAACTTTGGCAAGCAAGATTTCACCCACACCGCCTTAGTAGTGGCTTGTTATCCCCCCTTAGTAGTGGATGACTGGACAGCGCCAGGGGGCGGCCCTGATTCTGCATACCAAGAGGTTCTACGGCAAGCACAGATTGTGTTTAATAGCATCGTAGACGATGAAGTACCTTATCGACAGATCCAATCCAAGACATTTGGGCAGCACAACAAAAAATCCTGAAGGGGCCTCGGACAGTACGATGGTCACAGACACCACAGTGCACGTCTACCAGCTTTTTGTTGCACTGGAGCACAGTTTCATTACTATCAAAGCATCCAATACCTATATATCTCGACCGTCTGTTCCAACCGCTATTTCCATTCCCATTCCCACTTCCGTTCCCGTTTGTGTTCGCGTTTGCATCCGCCGCCCCCCTAGTTCTGCTTCCCCTTCCATGATGTACTTGATGGCATTCAATTCAATTCATCACGCCCTGAAAGGTAAGGAGCATATACCCTAAGATATCTGCTGTTGAGTCCCTAACATTGCGAAAGATGTGGGGGCATCCAGCATCTCCCCCGTGCACCAGCTTTTGGTTAGTGTAAGCGATTCCTTAGCTGTTCCGCTGGACAGGGTACGTGGGCAGACCTGTGAAATAAACAAGAGCAGCTTCTCATCGCATCTGCTTCACAAACAAACCGGTGGAATCCACCAACGCACACAAGGTTGGGCTTTGGACCTACGCTTTGGGCACATGAGTACCAACAAGCAAGGCAGCCTCTGTGACCAACAAAGACAACACAGAGCGTAGTACCTGCGTCTTCGGCACGCAGTTGTTCTGGCGGTCCATAAAGGGGGACACCTCCACGTTCGCCTCTCTCTCGGCATCACCCTGCAGGTAAAACTCCTCCAAGATGAGGTCTGTCCACTGACGGTGCAGAGCCAGCGGCTTGCACGCGTGGCTGCATCGGTCGTAGCCAAGCAAATCCAGAATAGAAGAAAAGAGGACGAAGGAACATATAACTATCACAGGAAAAGCGAGAATGGTTCCTGACATGTGTGGCTGCACAAGCGAATCCAACATGTTCAGGGAGTCTGCTAGCTATTCCCTACGGCAACTCACTGGAATCAACATCGTACAAGGCCTGGCTGGCAGTGAGGAACTGCACTCAAGTGGGCAATCACACCAACGCATGTCATCTGGGGTGGCGGGCCAGGCGATTTTGAATTTGGTTGATGAAAAGCAACCTAGGTTGCTTTGGGAAGGTTAAGGGGAGGTCGTCTCAGTGAATGGCTGGAGAAAGGAACCTGCCACTTGGTAGATGTTTTCAGCATGCCAAGTTCAATCACAGAAAAATTTCATGCATTTGTTTTGCCTGTCATTTTTACTTTCTGACAAAAACCACGGGGCGTTGTTTTTGGAAAGATATGCACCAAACTGGAGGTTAGCAGGCATGATTCAATTGATCGATCATCAACACTTAGACTTATGTTTCATTTCAGTAATAATCACAACATCATCCTGCCAATATGCCAAATGCTGCCTGGCCATGTTGAAATGCAGTGGCCCCCATCCAAACAGGTTACTGCTTGCTGCATCAGTCACGGTTGACTGATGCAACCTTGGATATTACAAGGGGGACGCGGCGATCCCAGGGGATGAGTCCTCCAACTGTGCTGGACATGTTACCTTGAGGACCACAACTTACTCGTGGCCACCTGGTGAGCCTGTCAGTGGTGGCCCTGCCTCATGATGTACAAGTGTCTCATGCCTCATGATGTACAAGTGTCTCATGCTGCTATGGGAATGCGTGGGTGGGCAAACAAGCGCGCACGCGCGCGAGAGAAATTGCTCCACAACCCGGCCACAGCTGGCCCTAGTGGTACGCACATTCTTCCAAACACAGCTGCTTTCAAAAACTATGTGAGGTAGTGTGTGGAGAAGTCCGCCCGGACTTGTGCCTGAACTGGCTATTGTTTGTTAGTGCGTGCGCTGGCTGCATGGTGTGTTTGCTTGAGCTTGAGCCAGGTTCCTTCCAATCACACATGATTTTTTCTATGACTAATCCAGCATGCAACTTCTCGTGCCCTTGCTGGCCCTGTCAACCAAGATCATGTCCGATCTCATGCCCACATATGGTCAACCAGGCCAGCCAAGGACCCCACGGACAGAGATCTTCCCCACGCTTCACCCGACATTCCCGCACGGGATACTGACTGCCGCATGCGACCACCTCCAACCGTGACACGGCTCTATCAAAAGAATCCATTACAAGAAGGCATTACAAGAAGGGGAAAAAAATACACGACCTATGAACCTGCAGACATTAACCACAATGCCAAGCCAAATCGAAGAACAATTAGTGCCGTTCCTCGATCACTTCGCTTGGTGCTGCCTTCAAACATGTTCCAATTTACAAAAGCCATTCTGGGGCACATCCAAATGCTTCAGCTACAAACTGTTTAGTATATTCCCACCTCTCTCCACCCCATACCTTAGAAGTAGCTAAGGACGGGCAACTGGGGATAACAGTGCTAGGACATCGCAACGGAGCAGGGTATGTGCACAGCCTAGGCGTACCCATTTCAGGGCGAGGTTCCCGGCATGATTCCTACAGCTGTCCAATCAGTTAGGTTTCTGCGGGAGGGAAAAAAGGCTAGACACAAACTACGGGGGGGTCGATTGCATCCATCAATCCGGCAGCCAACCACACATGCAACCACTGAACCACGAGCCTTCTTGGTGCAGTTGCTTCAACCCAAGGTTAGCCTGAGCAGGCCGTTCCAATGCACCATGCATCCCACACCTGCCCACGTCCGTCTCACCACTCTTTGTCCTGTTTCACGGGCCACTTACCCCAGGTCGGCCACTTTGATGGCCATGCGAAGCAACATCAGACGGTCACTCTCACTGTCTGGGTCCCACGGCTTCTCAGAAAGCGACATCAGACGAGTACGAAAAGTGTCCACCAGCATGAAGTGACGCTTGAGGTCCGTCGCCAGAACCATCTGCCACCAGGGGGACAGAAAGGGAGCCGGCCAGAGAGAGAAAGTGAGAAAGTGGGCTGCCTAGGTGTTCAGGGCGGGCGGGCGGGCGGGCGGGCGGGCGAGCGGGCGGACGGGCGGCCAGTCGGTCGGTCGGTCGGTCGGTCGGTCGGTCGGTCGGTCGGTCGGTCGGTCGGTCGGTCGGTCGGTCGGTCGGTCGGTCGGTCGGTCGGTCGGTCGGTCGGTCGGTCGGTCGGTCGGTCGGTCGGTCGGTCGGTCGGTCGGTCGGTCGGTCGGTCGGTCGGTCGGTCGGTCGGTCGGTCGGTCGGTCGGTCGGTCGGTCGGTCGGTCGGTCGGTTGGTCGGTCGGTCGGTTGGTCGGTCGGTGGGTCGGTGGGTCGGTGGGTCGGTCGGTCGGTCGGTCGGTGGTGGGTTGGTGAGTCGGTCGGTGGGTCGGTGGGTCGGTGGTGGGTTGGTGAGTCGGTCGGTCGGTGGGTCCATCGGTGGGTCGGTGGGTCGGTGGGTCCGTGGGTCGGTGGGTGGGTCGGTCGGTCGGTCGGTGGGTGGGTGGGTCGGTCGGTCGGTGGGTCGGTGGGTCGGTCGGTCCGTCGATCGGTCCGCCGATCGGTCCGTCGGTCCGTCCGTCAGTCTGTCGGTCCGTCGGTCCGTAGGGCGTATCGTGCAGCCGTGCAGCCGTGCAGTCGTGCAGTCGTGCAGTCGTGCAGTCGTGCAGTCGTGCAGTCGTGCAGTCGTGCAGTCTTGCAGTCTTGCAGTCTTGCAGTCTTGCAGTCTTGCAGTCTTGCAGTCTTGCAGTCTTGCAGTCTTGCAGTCTTGCAGTCTTGCAGTCTTGCAGTCTTGCAGTCTTGCAGTCTTGCAGTCTTGCAGTCTTGCAGTCTTGCAGTCTTGCAGTCTTGCAGTCTTGCAGTCTTGCAGTCTTGCAGTCTTGCAGTCTTGCAGTCTTGCAGTCTTGCAGTCTTGCAGTCTTGCAGTCTTGCAGTCTTGCAGTCTTGCAGTCTTGCAGTCTTGCAGTCTTGCAGTCTTGCAGTCTTGCAGTCTTGCAGTCTTGCAGTCTTGCAGTCTTGCAGTCTTGCAGTCTTGCAGTCTTGCAGTCTTGCAGTCTTGCAGTCTTGCAGTCTTGCAGTCTTGCAGTCTTGCAGTCTTGCAGTCTTGCAGTCTTGCAGTCTTGCAGTCTTGCAGTCTTGCAGTCTTGCAGTCTTGCAGTCTTGCAGTCATGCAGTCATGCAGTCATGCAGTCATGCAGTGTTGCAGTCTTGCAGTCATGCAGTCATGCAGTCATGCAGTCATGCAGTGTTGCAGTCTTGCAGTCTTGCAGTCTTGCAGTCTTGCAGTCTTGCAGTCTTGCAGTCTTGCAGTCTTGCAGTCTTGCAGTCTTGCAGTCTTGCAGTCTTGCAGTCTTGCAGTCTTGCAGTCTTGCAGTCTTGCAGTCTTGCAGTCTTGCAGTCTTGCGGTCTTGCAGTCTTGCGGTCTTGCAGTCTTGCAGTCTTGCAGTCTTGCAGTCTTGCAGTCTTGCAGTCTTGCAGTCTTGCAGAATTGCAGTCTTGCAGTCTTGCAGTCTTGCAGTCTTGCAGTCTTGCAGTCTTGCAGTCTTGCAGTCTTGCAGTCTTGCAGTCTTGCAGTCTTGCAGTCTTGCAGTATTAGTTTATAATGAATAAAAAATATTGATCTTGCAGTCTTGCAGTCTTGCAGTCTTGCAGTCTTGCGGTCTTGCGGTCTTGCGGTCTTGCGGTCTTGCGGTCTTGCGGTCTTGCGGTCTTGCGGTCTTGCGGTCTTGCGGTCTTGCGGTCTTGCGGTCTTGCGGTCTTGCGGTCTTGCGGTCTTGCGGTCTTGCAGTCTTGCAGTCTTGCAGTCTTGCAGTCTTGCAGTCTTGCAGGCGGGCATGGAGGCAGGCAGGCAGGCGGGCATGGAGGCAGGCGTGCAGGCGTGCAAGCAGGCATGGAGGCAGGCGTGCAGGCGTGCAAGCAGGCATCGAGGCAGGCGTGCAGGCATGCAGGCATCAGGCCGTCGGTCGGTTGGTCGATGTATCGGTGGGTGGGTTGGTGGGTGGGTGGGTGGGTGGGTGGGTGGGTGGGTGGGTGAATGGGTGGGTGGGTGAATGGGTCGGTTCGGTCGTTCGGTCGGAGGAGGGGGGACCCCCCCCCCCTTAAATCGCACAAGAGCACGCTCCCTGGTTTGGCCTACCGCGCCGCCAGGCGCCAGCCAAAGTGAAAAATGGCCGAGTGCGCTCTGTCAGCCAAAAGGCTGCGCCGGATCGAAAACGGCAACATGGGAGTGTGCTACGAGCTACGTTGGTTGTACGACACGTGGCACTTTTTGTAGCTTCTCTTAGTAGAAGCTCTTAGTAAGCGATAATATTAGCATAGTCTCCGAGTATGAGCAGTTCAATGATGATTCAACATTTTGTACTGCAGTGCTCCGGCTTCAGGCTGGTTGTTGGTGCAATGGTGGTTTGCAACTTGCAAGAATGATGTCAAACCCGCGGAAATTCGATGCCTATTGCCTGAGGCCAGGTCCGGTGTCAGAATCAACAATAACAACCTGAAGCCTGCCTGAAAGTTGATACGTCTTCCTAGAATCAACCAATACTTGGTAAGTTCTCAGCGTAAGTTGCAAGTACAGCAGGGCCAAAGCGGACTCCTGCACTTAAAATCAAACTCCGGACCGAGCTAGCGGGATCACCAGAGCGCACTCCTTTTCCTAAAACCAAGAGCCGGACCGGCGGGAAGAGTTCACTCCTGAAACTTTTCCTTCGCGACGCCCTAAAAGTTTCGACAGGAGTGCACTCCGTCGCCAAAATTCTGCCGCCAGACACATTTTTCCCCGTTTTGGGTGCTCGCTCCGCGTCCCGAGGTGCCGCGCCGGACACATGACGGAGTGTGCTGTTTTGGCTGGATGTCCCCCCTCCTTCTGTCGGTGGGTGGGTCGGTGGGTGGGTCGGTGGGTGGGTCGGTGGGTGGGTCGGTGGGTGGGTCGGTGGGTGGGTCGGTGGGTGGGTCGGTGGGTGGGTCGGTGGGTGGGTCGGTGGGTGGGTCGGTCGGTCCGTGGGTCGGTCGGTCGGTGGGTCGGCGGGTGGGTGGGTCGGCGGGTCTGCGAGAGTGTGTGTGTGTGTGTGTGTGTGTGTGTGTGTGTGTGGTTGGTTGGTTGGTTGGTTGGTTGGTTGGTTGGTTGGTTGGTTGGTTGGTTGGTTGGTTTGGTTTGGTTTTGTTTGTTTGTTTGTTTGTTTGTTTGTTTGTTTGTTTGTTTGTTTGTTTGTTTGTTTGTTTGTTTGTTTGTTTGTTTGTTTGTTGGTTTGTTTGTTTGGTTTGTTGGTTTGTTGGTTTGTTTGTTTGTTTGTTTGTTTGTTTGTTTGTTTGTTTGTTTGTTTGTTTGTTTGTTTGTTTGTTTGTTTGTTTGTTTGTTTGTTTGTTTGTTTGTTTGTTTGTTTGTTTGTTTGTTTGTTTGTTTGTTTGTTTGTTTGTTTGTTTGTTTGTTTGTTTGTTTGTTTGTTTGTTTGTTTGTTTGTTTGTTTGTTTGTTTGTTTGTTTGTTTGTTTGTTTGTTTGTTTGTTTGTTTGTTTGTTTGTTTGTTTGTTTGTTTGTTTGGGTCGGTCTTTCGGTCGGTCGGTCGGTCGGTCAGTCAGAGGCGTGCAGAAACACAACTTGTGTAGCTCTCTCGCTACTCATACATCAGGTGTCCGTGAGGGAGAGATAGGGGGAAGGGACACCAGGGTGGTGAGTGCAGGGCTTCGTCTGGGGGTCACACTACGCATTAGTAAGTGGGCGGTCAGGAAGCAAACTGACAAGCCAGGTGACATACGGGAAGAAAAAGGATGGGGTAAAGAACTGTGGAGCAAGGCGAGAAGATAGACCATGCTGTAGGGGGGGTTGGCTAGTCACCATACAGCAAAACAAACAGGACCCCTCGCCTCAAACAAGCCTTTCTTGAAAGTAAGAATTGGCTGCAGGAAGTGGCGCGCTGGTGTGGACACCAGAGCTCCAACTGGCACAATTTCCAGACGTATCACTCATCCATGGCAGAAGCATTTGCTTGATCTCCTGTCAGGAGCTATTAGGTACTGGCTTACTTCTACACATCCACCACAACTGCCATGGACTAGAGGTGCTTCTTGCGCTGCGGTGCGTGACAGACAAGGGGAAAGAAGTGAGGCCAGTTGCGACGCTGATGCGCACCTCGATGATGATCTGACGAATCTCAGCATTGACTGACTTCCCCAGGTGTTTGAGGAAATTTTGGCCATCCTCCAGCAGCACCCTGAATGCCTCTGCCAGATGGAAATTCTGGTCAAAATTCACGGGCAACGAAAATATTATGTGCAGCCACCACCACCGCGAACGAGCAACACAAAGAATGGAAGAACCATGCATGGAGCACGAACCCAACAGCAGCAGTTGGGTTCGGTATATCAGCGGAGCATCGCTCAAGAGGCGACCAAACGGAGCCCTTGAAGGGCAGAGGCAGCAGACAGAGACAAAACAGCAAGTTGCACCGCAGTTTAGGAGCGGCAAACCAGGGTGAAGATACGCACCAATGCATGCTGGCAAACAGGCAGCTCCACATGAGCCTGAAAGAGTGCATCGGCTGGGCTGTCGATGATGACCACAAGAATGTTGCCGACCACCAGCCCACTTTCAGGCAATGTCCATGTAGTGATCTAGAAAACTGAAGGAATACAGCAGCTCCCTCTCTGTACAGTACTACACCGCAAGCATAACTCGTGTGGGCCACCCTAGTTGTGAACCTCGATTTTCTGACATAGCCTGTAATATGACTGTAGTGTGGCCCACACTACTTTTTGACCCACAATAATTTTAGGTACACCAAAATAGTGTGGCCCACACTTGCGACTATCTGCATTAAAAGACCCACCCACACCTTTTCCTACATTCAGACCGGCTTTGGACAGATCTCAAAGAGATGAGTAAGAACAACTCGCTAAAAGCACACATATACCTTTGGTCCCATTCGGATACTTGCCCCACAATTGCATGGGTGGCACTAAGTAGGCTGTCACTGGCAAAGTCATTGTGGGACGAGGTGCGCTCAGTCATGCACCGTACAGGTCTACTGCATGGACCCCCCCTCCCCCCCCCCCAGGGTCAAATATGACAGCGGATTTGAACGCAGCTGGCCAAGCTGTGCAATATCCACTGATTGTTACAAATATTATCCACCATCATTGCATGACCAAAAATCGATCCACCCCTCATTGACCAAAACATGATCCACCGGTCATGCACCCAAAAATGATCCACCGATCACTGGCCCAAAAATGATGCACCGATCCATGATGGACCCAACAATACGGCCAGAACTGACTACATATACAAACGGCTTCCTGAGTTACGGTCGGTTAGAGTCAGTTATTCATATTAGAGAGATCCACACTATTTGCGAACCCACACTTATGTCTCTTAACAGTGTAGTGGCAAAGCATATGTCATGATGATGTCAACATATAATGATGCATATGTGTTCAGTGATGATGCATACATGCGTTCAATACCATGTGGCTGCGGCACGCATTATTACCTATGGCCGCCACCAGTATTGCTCATCTATGGCACCATCGGGCAGTACAATAAACAGCAGCACCATGTACTGCACCTTCTGTGATAGTATCAGAGTAATGATTAGTAAGAGCGGCATTGGCAACAAATATATGCATGCACAGCTTTGTCTACACCGAAGTGAAAAAACAGTTTTATCAAGCGAATGCATGATGATCTGACCACTGCCATGTGTTGCGGCGGGGATGCGGCGGGGAAGCTATAGCAAGACCCGTGGCAATTCTGCCTTCTGTGAAGGTGCCTTCATCAATTTCATTCCTCAAGATACCCTGGTGACGTTCCTCAAGCAACCCCATGATCGCCCCTGGAATGCAATTGTCTCTGCCACTGAGCTTGCTCGACATACCTATGGTGCTTTGTTGCTTTGGCATGGTGCTCTGTAAATTACAGATTGTATGTAGGCACAGGAGGGGGAACTCAGGACCGGTTTTTCCCCTGAGCATGGAAGAAAAGACAAAATCGTGCTGTGTTGGACAAGGTACCCCATCTTGTCTGGTGCATTTCAGGCAGACTGCCATGTTGAGCTACTGACAGAGGCCGCTGAGCTATGTAACAAGAGACCAGGCTGTGCACCCACACATACGTTAACGCAAATGGCCCAGCTGGCAGCTGAGTTGAGCAGCAAGGACAAGCCCATTTTCAGCCCGCAGACATGCATGCTGATGCAAGCTCCAGCATCGCTTGCTTGCTCCCTCGCCCACCGGCCTGCCTGCCTGCCTGCCCACCCGCCGGCCTGCTTGGCTGCCCACCTGGAGGTCAATAAAAAACAAATATATCGATGATTGCTTTCTGCCAGACTGGGAAATCGAAATACCCCAGTCTATCCCAGCTGCCGACACCATACGCGACTTTTTCTAATCAAACACAATCGCTTGGTAAAAAAATTCCAGGCCTGAGATAGCTTTGTGCCTATAAGAAATCACTGTAGGGGAGATCAGCCCACTTTTGGCTGCAACTTCTCATCGCGGGATTCAGTCACAAACGCAGGGGACACTTTCAAAACCCCTCAGGGGCATTCCCGGGGCCTTATCTTCTGTATCGGTTCACAGTGGAATCCTCTAATGAATTAATAGGTGCAGTTCATAGGCAGGATAGAATACAGCACACCCAATGCTCACATCTGAAGGCCAGCGCCGAAACCCTGCTGAGCCTCACGAACATGGTCCTAACGATCCCAGATATAGCTTTTGTTGCACGGCATGGCCTTCAGAAGGATATCTTGACGACGTAACCATCCCACTAGCGTCACCCACCTCCAAAATCGAGTTGTCGTTGTACAAGATCGCCAGCTCCCCCATCGTATTCTTAATGAAATCGTTGTTGTGTCCAGGGTGCTTGTAGTCATGCATCAGTGCTGCACACATCCCTGCCAGATGGTCCTTGGGCCCCAAGTACTGGCCAACGCCGCTCTCTGTCAGCAAGTGCAGGAGACAGCTCGTGACATCTGCGACATGTGCCCCACAATGGTACAGCGCATCCGGTCGCATGCCCCTGGAAGATGCAGGGGAGGGGTGGAAGGGAGAGCAACTTCAGACCAAGAAGAAAAAACTTGACCAATCGACTTGTCCCCGAGCTCGGTAGGTCGAACTGCATCACCATGAGTAGTGAGTCAGCCATGGTGCTACATGGGCGTCAAGGGCAGCTGGGCGTCACAAAGCATCCTAAATAGTCATTGTAGATACAGCCTTCCGCCTACTGCTGGTGGCTCAAGCGCTAAAAGCAATTCCCCGCCCAGCCATGGGAGCATTGAGCAAAAACATGCCTTGCACAGAATACCGATGCACCAAACTGGTACGGACACCAGACAGCTAAATCAAGTACCCATATATCATGTCTGCTGCATCTACAACACAACATCAGGTAGCTTGCCCTGTGCTGTAAAAGAAGTGGGCTAAAAGAACATGTAAACGTGTTTTGTTCAACTTATAAAAGTGGGCTAAAAGAATATGTAAACATGTATTGTTCAACTTATAAAAGTGGGCTAAAAGAATATGTAAACGTGTATGGTTCACCTTTTACCGTATATGAGTACCTGTTAAGTGCCCATTTTCAGGTCAGTATTGGTATTTGGTTACCGGAAATCCGTTTGAAGAATACATGCACTGAACATCGGTACCATGTTTCAGAAGGTGCTATATCTCAACTGAGTACTACTTCAGCGGCTGTAATATATTTCGTTATTCCCTTTGGTAGTCCAGTATTTCTCCTCACACGTAGATTTACCTTAATTGAAATCAGCGAGATATGTACATCCAAACTACCTCATCAATCACATCATTGGTGTCAGATTAATTTTGAAAAGCATTTCTCTTGAAAGATGAATTCTTAATCAGACATTCGTCTCTTCCCAGCAAATTGCAATATTCATACAAATCACACCACACAATCCCGTACAGTGCCCGCATAATATATCATGGCAAACGTTTGAGGACCACACTCTTATGTGGCTCCCAGATCCGACATCACCGCCCCATTCAAAGAGGGATTTGGAGGCTCCGCATTCCGCAACCCTAACCATCATCTTGTCTGCGCTTAATCAGTTATGCACTGTACTTTCACGAGCCAAAGCAAGACCGTAGTATTTGTCTGGCTTGTCTAAGGCTCACTCACAGCTCCTGCATGGTCAGGTAGAACACAACTTCATCCTCAAGGGGACCCGACAAGGAACTCAGCCTACCATGTATGGCACTCACCCATCCATCCGCGTCAAGAAGCGTACAAACTTGTCCGCTGGAATACAGAACTTGGATAGTAACCCCAAGCGTGTGAATGCCGTGTAGCCAGAAAATAAGATGGGCCTGCCAGCTGTGATGCGCGCAAGCTCCAGCGTGTCAAGCTCAAGCAAGCCCAGCTCCCCCAGCGACCCTGCAATCTCATCCACGGACGACCACGAACTCCATGGCAAAGTCGACCTGGTGCCCAGTACCCTGCTGCGCTTCGTGTCTACCTCAGAGGCCTTACTGCCAGGCCTCAAGGCAATGGAGCTGAGATCAGATACTGTGACCTGGACAGATGGCATGCCCAGGCGTTCTGCTACGGCTTGAAGCTCCTCCAGCAGTGTGAGTGCCGCCTCATCATCAAATACCCTCGATTGTGGGCTTCCCATCTCTATCCATGAGCTCGTGCACATGCCATCCGGCCTGGCAGGTCCAGGAACAAAGGACGGCTGGAAGTTAAAGGACGGCTGGAAGTTAAGTCCACGATCAAGTGAGGCTGAACGAAGATTCGCTAGCTGAGCGAGCCAGCTGCCTGTCTCTCTGTCAAGCTTGCTGCCCACCAACTTGTTGGCCTGGCATTTGTTTTTAAAATGAAGAGAGGGAACAGGAATTCCGAGATTGCGAGCGGCACGGGGGATAGCAGAAAAAAGCCAGCAGCGAAGCGAATAAGCAGAGGATTAGGCCAGAAGCAGCGAAAAGCGTTTGAGGCCCTGGAGAGGGGCAGGGGGGGTGCATTCAGGGGGGGGGGGGGGGAATGCAGCAACGTGTGAGCAGCAAGGCGAGGCGAGGGAAACGTGACGAAGCCATGGGGACGCAAGTCACAAGCAAGAAGGCATCAAGGACACTGAAAAGCAGTGGGGTCGCAGCAGGAAGCAGCAAGGCAGTTGCAGCAAGGGTATTAGTTGAATGTAGGAAGGGGACGAGCATGAACCACATTGTGGAGCTGGCTGAGAGCAAGCAGGGAGCACTGGCAGGGGAGATGACGTGGGAGCCAGTGCACTAGGGTTGACATGTGCTGGGGGACAGGTAACGTGTAGTGCGGGAATCGGGTCTTGGCATTTATAGACCCCTGAAAATGGAAAAAATTTAGAACTTGTAGACCAAAACCCCAACCAAGATGCCAGATCTATCTGCACTCAAAGGGGTCTAATAAGCCATGATATCACAAGTTCAAAATGCATATCTTGTTTACATTTCAGAAGAAAAAGTAGCAACAAACCTGCATGGTGCGCAAGAACTCCGGTACGTGCAAATCATCACTTGCGATGCCCGCAGCCGCCTGATGCAACTGTTTCACATCTTCATCTGTCAGAGTCTGCCCCGGTTGCAGCTTTGCAATATGCTCATGCAGTCTTTCCATCCCTGACTGCATGTTCAGACCGCTCCAGCTGCCAGTAGAACTTTCTCCGCTCATGAAGGTATTTAGCTGCTGAATGAGCTCCTGAGGTGGACAACACACAATCCACGATGAAGTCAAAATGCGAAAGAGGCACCAGCTCACATGCATAAGCTCACATGCATACCGGTGTGCCGAATGAACAGACTGAAACTGGCTACAGAGTCCTCTTCCCCTTGCTATGTACACACTGGATAAGGATGTTTTCTGGAAAAGGATTCAAGTAGTCTAGAAAATCCCAAATTCTCGCATGTGCAAGGTGAACCATGTGTTTCACTCATAGCCAGATAGATCTCACCACATAGGGCTCTAAGTCACCAAGTCTCCTGCAGAATCATCGAGGATTTGTAACCTAAGATGTGAACTACCACTATCAACAGGGGACTTGGTGTGAGCCTTGCTGTTCTGACAGAGCTCCAGCCGTAACCAAGTCACGTATATTTTCGAGACAGGCATGCACACAGGCACCTGTGTGCACGAAAATGTTCAACAAACAAGTGATAAGCCCGCTTTCAACATTCCCTAGTTCTGCTGACATTATTACAGGTCAAGACTCTCGGTACTTTCAGAACATGGACAGGTGGTGAACACAGCAGATATGCCCTGGATGTGTTGACAATGATCTTTACCCAGCAACGTATTTCCAGAGTTTCGACAGCTCAAGACATACAACGACATCCTCGAGAGACACTATCACAACGACATCCTGAGCCCTTAGTATGAGAACTTGGCGTACCGAGTACATACAAAGAGGTAAGAAAGAGCAGCCCTGGACATTCTTTAGCATGGAGAAAAGGTCTTCAACCCCCCTAACATCCAAGGAAAGGTCAGAGGCGTCAATATGATGTTGGGCCACGTAGTTTGGCAGTCCGTTGATGAGCTGTATGGTTTAATCTGCCCCCCAATGCTGTGAGATCTGTCAATGAAGCATTCAGTGATCTGTAGAAAGGGGGCCGATCATGAACGAATAAGCAACCCATCCAACATGAATATCAAAGCTGTGGCTAACCTTGGGGTACACATATGTGCGAATGACCTGTGTCTCCTGTGAGCCGATAAGCATCTATGCCATGCTCTAATGGATTATGGCTAACCTGCATCAACAGCGAAATGCGTCTACTAGCCATGAAAATGATGCCAGCTTTAACAAGACAAAGGTCATCACAAGGCAAGGTTTGCACAAATAAGGGCTCATATCAGTCGCAAAGCCGGAATGAAACATTTTTACGATAAGTAAATCCATCGAGAATTCATCACGAGGCCAAAGTGCATGAAGATGGCGTCTAGCATATACAATACTGGGAGCGGTTCCATCCTAATTCATGCGTCTAGCACATACAACCCTAGAAGCAGTTCCAGTCAGCTCTAAAATCTGACAGTTTGCCACTGCAGCAATTAGGTCCGTCCGGAGCTATTTAGCCAGCGATAACCACTCGCCGGTACACTCAACTCAATTCGCGACACTAACTTGAGTGTACCGGCGAGTGACTATGGCCAGCTAAATAGCTCCGGGCCTAATGACCGCAGTGGTAGTTCCGCACTATGTAGAGCTAACTGTTCCATCCTATCATGCGTCTAGCATATACAACCCTAGTAGCGGCTCAATCCTAACATGCGTCTAGCATATACAAAACTAGTATGTATGTAGCGGTTCCATCCTATCACATGCGTCTAGCATATACAACCCTAGCAGCGCTTCAATCCTATCATGCCTGATAGGTAGATGCTGTTCACAACAGGGAAAATTAGACATACTAGATGAGATGACGGACAAGACAATGACAACAGTAGGCCAGTAATAATCCTGTACAGGGCATATGTAATGCCGAAGCTTTTGAATATTGAAATTCTTGACCGTAGTGCCAGAATAATGCATCGCAATCCTTGCACATTCTGGCAAACAATCTGAGCCAATCTGAGCCATCGTACACTTCAGAAATGAGGCATCAGAAGTAACGGTGTGCTGAAAGCCACATCTCCAAACTTCAACTCCAGTTATGTATGCTGGCCAGAGGCCCACAGAAGCTGATTCATCCACCCATCAGCAGCCCACAAAAGCGACCATCACTGTACACCTGCACACACACATAGAACAGCAACTACCATTTTTTTACATCATTGGCCCTGACCGATCAAGCCCTTTACCGGGTGAAGAAAATATCTTACCGATCAATGACCCTAGATCATTACACCTAGCTGTTTCTTCTACACCCCCAGCGCCTCACCAGACTTCACGCATATCAATAAGAACAAATTGTCACCGTCTGACCAGTACCTCGTTATGCTGAGTGATGGCGCGCATGGCTCGGGAGATGAAAATTGTGGGGCCCAGGATGCTGATGGCTCCCACAGAAAAGATGAGCGCCATGATGCCCACCATCCACTTGATCGACTTGGTGCGCGCTTCCTCAATGCTGCCCTTGAGCGCCTTCACAGGGACTGCCAGGATCAACGTAAGATTAAGCCCGCTGTATGACAACAGCTGGCAGTCGACATAGAAGCTGCCGTGGTTGCGCATATGAGCCTGGGTGCGCGTGAATCCCACACAGTTGTCGACGCCACCAGTGTCGTTGATGTGCCTGCCGAGGGTGCAGTGGGGATCCACGCAGCAAGGGAAAGGAATGGGATGCATGATGAAGGGAATGGGGTGCCCAGATGGTAGAGGAGAAGACATGGGGGGAGGGGTGCCCAGATGGCAGTGGGAAATTGTTGTTCGCGGAGGAAATGCGGTGGGTGATGAGGGAACAGGCGGCACAGATGGTAGAGGAGAAGACATGGGGGGAGGGGTGCCCAGATGGCAGTGGGAAATTGTTGTTCACGGAGGAAATGCGGTGGATGATGAGGGAACAGGCGGCACAGATGGTAGAGGAGAAGACATGGGGGGAGGGGTGCCCAGATGGCAGTGGGAAATTGTTGTTCGCGGAGGAAATGCGGTGGGTGATGAGGGAACAGGCGGCACAGATGGTAGAGGAGAAGACATGGGGGGAGGGGTGCCCAGATGGCAGTAGGAAATTGTTGTTCACGGAGGAAATGCGGTGGGTGATGAGGGAACAGGCGGCACAGATGGTAGAGGAGAAGACATGGGGGGAGGGGTGCCCAGATGGCAGTGGGAAATTGTTGTTCGCGGAGGAAATGCGGTGGGTGATGAGGGAACAGGCGGCACAGATGGTAGAGGAGAAGACATGGGGGGAGGGGTGCCCAGATGGCAGTAGGAAATTGTTGTTCACGGAGGAAATGCGGTGGGTGATGAGGGAACAGGCGGCACAGATGGTGGAGGAGAAGACATGGGGGGAGGGGTGCCCAGATGGCAGTAGGAAATTGTTGTTCGCGGAGGAAATGCGGTGGATGATGAGGGAACAGGCGGCACAGATGGTAGAGGAGAAGACATGGGGGGAGGGGTGCCCAGATGGCAGTGGGAAATTGTTGTTCGCGGAGGAAATGCGGTGGATGATGAGGGAACAGGCGGCACAGATGGTAGAGGAGAAGACATGGGGGGAGGGGTGCCCAGATGGCAGTGGGAAATTGTTGTTCGCGGAGGAAATGCGGTGGGTGATGAGGGAACAGGCGGCACAGATGGTAGAGGAGAAGACATGGGGGGAGGGGTGCCCAGATGGCAGTAGGAAATTGTTGTTCACGGAGGAAATGCGGTGGGTGATGAGGGAACAGGCGGCACAGATGGTAGAGGAGAAGACATGGGGGGAGGGGTGCCCAGATGGCAGTGGGAAATTGTTGTTCGCGGAGGAAATGCGGTGGGTGATGAGGGAACAGGCGGCACAGATGGTAGAGGAGAAGACATGGGGGGAGGGGTGCCCAGATGGCAGTAGGAAATTGTTGTTCGCGGAGGAAATGCGGTGGGTGATGAGGGAACAGGCGGCACAGATGGTAGAGGAGAAGACATGGGGGGAGGGGTGCCCAGATGGCAGTGGGAAATTGTTGTTCGCGGAGGAAATGCGGTGGGTGATGAGGGAACAGGCGGCACAGATGGTAGAGGAGAAGACATGGGGGGAGGGGTGCCCAGATGGCAGTAGGAAATTGTTGTTCGCGGAGGAAATGCGGTGGGTGATGAGGGAACAGGCGGCACAGATGGTAGAGGAGAAGACATGGGGGGAGGGGTGCCCAGATGGCAGTAGGAAATTGTTGTTCGCGGAGGAAATGCGGTGGGTGATGAGGGAACAGGCGGCACAGATGGTAGAGGAGAAGACATGGGGGGAGGGGTGCCCAGATGGCAGTAGGAAATTGTTGTTCGCGGAGGAAATGCGGTGGGTGATGAGGGAACAGGCGGCACAGATGGTAGAGGAGAAGACATGGGGGGAGGGGTGCCCAGATGGCAGTGGGAAATTGTTGTTCACGGAGGAAATGCGGTGGGTGATGAGGGAACAGGCGGCACAGATGGTAGAGGAGAAGACATGGGGGGGAGGGGTGCCCAGATGGCAGTAGGAAATTGTTGTTCACGGAGGAAATGCGGTGGATGATGAGGGAACAGGCGGCACAGATGGTAGAGGAGAAGACATGGGGGGAGGGGTGCCCAGATGGCAGTGGGAAATTGTTGTTCACGGAGGAAATGCGGTGGGTGATGAGGGAACAGGCGGCACAGATGGTAGAGGAGAAGACATGGGGGGAGGGGTGCCCAGATGGCAGTAGGAAATTGTTGTTCACGGAGGAAATGCGGTGGGTGATGAGGGAACAGGCGGCACAGATGGTAGAGGAGAAGACATGGGGGGGAGGGGTGCCCAGATGGCAGTAGGAAATTGTTGTTCGCGGAGGAAATGCGGTGGATGATGAGGGAACAGGCGGCACAGATGGTAGAGGAGAAGACATGGGGGGAGGGGTGCCCAGATGGCAGTGGGAAATTGTTGTTCGCGGAGGAAATGCGGTGGGTGATGAGGGAACAGGCGGCACAGATGGTAGAGGAGAAGACATGGGGGGAGGGGTGCCCAGATGGCAGTAGGAAATTGTTGTTCACGGAGGAAATGCGGTGGGTGATGAGGGAACAGGCGGCACAGATGGTAGAGGAGAAGACATGGGGGGAGGGGTGCCCAGATGGCAGTGGGAAATTGTTGTTCGCGGAGGAAATGCGGTGGGTGATGAGGGAACAGGCGGCACAGATGGTAGAGGAGAAGACATGGGGGGAGGGGTGCCCAGATGGCAGTAGGAAATTGTTGTTCGCGGAGGAAATGCGGTGGGTGATGAGGGAACAGGCGGCACAGATGGTAGAGGAGAAGACATGGGGGGAGGGGTGCCCAGATGGCAGTAGGAAATTGTTGTTCGCGGAGGAAATGCGGTGGATGATGAGGGAACCGGCGGCACAGATGGTAGAGGAGAAGACATGGGGGGAGGGGTGCCCAGATGGCAGTAGGAAATTGTTGTTCGCGGAGGAAATGCGGTGGATGATGAGGGAACAGGCGGCACAGATGGTAGAGGAGAAGACATGGGGGGAGGGGTGCCCAGATGGCAGTGGGAAATTGTTGTTCGCGGAGGAAATGCGGTGGATGATGAGGGAACAGGCGGCACAGATGGTAGAGGAGAAGACATGGGGGGAGGGGTGCCCAGATGGCAGTGGGAAATTGTTGTTCGCGGAGGAAATGCGGTGGGTGATGAGGGAACAGGCGGCACAGATGGTAGAGGAGAAGACATGGGGGGAGGGGTGCCCAGATGGCAGTAGGAAATTGTTGTTCGCGGAGGAAATGCGGTGGATGATGAGGGAACAGGCGGCACAGATGGTAGAGGAGAAGACATGGGGGGAGGGGTGCCCAGATGGCAGTAGAAAATTGTTGTTCACGGAGGAAATGCGGTGGATGATGAGGGAACAGGCGGCACAGATGGTAGAGGAGAAGACATGGGGGGAGGGGTGCCCAGATGGCAGTAGGAAATTGTTGTTCGCGGAGGAAATGCGGTGGGTGATGAGGGAACAGGCGGCACAGATGGTAGAGGAGAAGACATGGGGGGAGGGGTGCCCAGATGGCAGTGGGAAATTGTTGTTCGCGGAGGAAATGCGGTGGATGATGAGGGAACAGGCGGCACAGATGGTGGAGGAGAAGACATGGGGGGAGGGGTGCCCAGATGGCAGTGGGAAATTGTTGTTCGCGGAGGAAATGCGGTGGGTGATGAGGGAACAGGCGGCACAGATGGTAGAGGAGAAGACATGGGGGGAGGGGTGCCCAGATGGCAGTAGGAAATTGTTGTTCGCGGAGGAAATGCGGTGGGTGATGAGGGAACAGGCGGCACAGATGGTAGAGGAGAAGACATGGGGGGAGGGGTGCCCAGATGGCAGTGGGAAATTGTTGTTCGCGGAGGAAATGCGGTGGGTGATGAGGGAACAGGCGGCACAGATGGTAGAGGAGAAGACATGGGGGGAGGGGTGCCCAGATGGCAGTGGGAAATTGTTGTTCGCGGAGGAAATGCGGTGGGTGATGAGGGAACAGGCGGCACAGATGGTAGAGGAGAAGACATGGGGGGAGGGGTGCCCAGATGGCAGTAGGAAATTGTTGTTCGCGGAGGAAATGCGGTGGGTGATGAGGGAACAGGCGGCACAGATGGTAGAGGAGAAGACATGGGGGGAGGGGTGCCCAGATGGCAGTGGGAAATTGTTGTTCGCGGAGGAAATGCGGTGGGTGATGAGGGAACAGGCGGCACAGATGGTAGAGGAGAAGACATGGGGGGAGGGGTGCCCAGATGGCAGTGGGAAATTGTTGTTCGCGGAGGAAATGCGGTGGGTGATGAGGGAACAGGCGGCACAGATGGTAGAGGAGAAGACATGGGGGGAGGGGTGCCCAGATGGCAGTGGGAAATTGTTGTTCGCGGAGGAAATGCGGTGGGTGATGAGGGAACAGGCGGCACAGATGGTAGAGGAGAAGACATGGGGGGAGGGGTGCCCAGATGGCAGTGGGAAATTGTTGTTCGCGGAGGAAATGCGGTGGGTGATGAGGGAACAGGCGGCACAGATGGTAGAGGAGAAGACATGGGGGGAGGGGTGCCCAGATGGCAGTAGGAAATTGTTGTTCGCGGAGGAAATGCGGTGGGTGATGAGGGAACAGGCGGCACAGATGGTAGAGGAGAAGACATGGGGGGAGGGGTGCCCAGATGGCAGTAGAAAATTGTTGTTCACGGAGGAAATGCGGTGGATGATGAGGGAACAGGCGGCACAGATGGTAGAGGAGAAGACATGGGGGGAGGGGTGCCCAGATGGCAGTAGGAAATTGTTGTTCACGGAGGAAATGCGGTGGGTGATGAGGGAACAGGCGGCACAGATGGTAGAGGAGAAGACATGGGGGGAGGGGTGCCCAGATGGCAGTAGGAAATTGTTGTTCACGGAGGAAATGCGGTGGATGATGAGGGAACCGGCGGCACAGATGGTAGAGGAGAAGACATGGGGGGAGGGGTGCCCAGATGGCAGTAGGAAATTGTTGTTCGCGGAGGAAATGCGGTGGGTGATGAGGGAACCGGCGGCACAGATGGAAGAGGAGAAGACATGGGGGGAGGGGTGCCCAGATGGCAGTAGGAAATTGTTGTTCGCGGAGGAAATGCGGTGGATGATGAGGGAACAGGCGGCACAGATGGTAGAGGAGAAGACATGGGGGGAGGGGTGCCCAGATGGCAGTAGGAAATTGTTGTTCGCGGAGGAAATGCGGTGGATGATGAGGGAACAGGCGGCACAGATGGTAGAGGAGAAGACATGGGGGGAGGGGTGCCCAGATGGCAGTGGGAAATTGTTGTTCGCGGAGGAAATGCGGTGGATGATGAGGGAACAGGCGGCACAGATGGTAGAGGAGAAGACATGGGGGGAGGGGGGGGGGGGCGGATCAGGCAACACAACATGCAGGCAGGACCAACATTGCTGCCACTACATGAAGGTTTCAGGCTGGCTTTCCAGAGGCAGTGTTTGGCTACGGGGCGACATATGCGGCACTCGGAGGCATTATACGACGGTACTAGGCGTGCCCAATCGTGCTTGTGAATTGCAGGGTAACGCTCAAACTAGCTTATCACCGACACGCAACTTAAACTATTTTTCATGTTGTTGTCAGAAAACAACAATGTGGTGGCTGCCAAGGTGTTACTAGTAGCAGGTATGTATAGCACTGTGCCAAGGCCTAAATGCATATGCGTAGCAAGGGGTGCAAGGGGCTACGTTACCCATGCATCCACAACATATAAGAAATGACCTCCATATGCATGACTAAGATGAAAATATACAAAGGCAATGCATCAACATTATTTTCTGTGCAAGCGATGCACTGGGGCTTCCACATGTCTTACATGGAGACAGCTGGGGTGACTGCACAACTGCATTACTAGCAAAGCCAAATAAAAACCATGCAAAAACTGGCCAGGATGTACCACCTTTCCTGAAGAACTATAGAAACCATCTTGGTACCATGTAGAGCTCAAGTAGATGTAATGCCGATGTATATTTGGAACAAACGCAGCTAATCGTGGACAAAACGGAAGAAAATCTGGCCGTAATGGTTGTACCCAATCACCACCACAAGCAATTACATAAGAGTGGTAAAGTAGCGACTTAAACATCACGAGCATTTGACATTGAGTTCGAGATTACTTGCTGAGTGGTGGGACCTCTTTACCTTGTTGAAGTCAATCGCAGGGACACCAAATTGCGCAAGGGCGAAACCGCAAAAAGAATTCTAACGGACAGCTACCAGGCTGATGTCAGGGCTGATCGATGCGTTGAGACTTTCCTGACCCACGACACTAATGAAATATTCATCATAAGAAAGTTAATCCATGAAAAATATTCTATGATGAAGCGGCTGATAACAAGTGCAAGCTTCATCGTCACTCCCGTCACAGTAAGGCGCTCTGACGCAGCAAAACCCAGCCCAAGATGATGGCGCGCCTCATTAAATGTTGCGTGACTGCATCTATAGCATATTTATAACGTAAAAAGCATGACTACAAAATTTGGAACGATTCTACGCATCGATCAACTCCTATTATACACCGATCAGTGTTCTGCACTGCCATAGCCTTGAATTTGCATGACAGTACGTAAATATTTTACATTCACTTCCGACATCTCGGTGGAACTGGGTACCCCCTGTACTTTGGTGAGTTTGGTCCTTAGTTAGTCCCTGAAAACTTGGTCTGAACATAGTGATGTACGGTATCAGGGCGTAGTGCACATCTACAGCTCTAGTAGCAGCAGACCTACAAATATCACGGAAATGTCAACCGGCATTCGCGCAGCGCCACTGGTGCCTATTCATATGGGCGAGTTGAACTGGCCACTATTAGTAGGGACTAAAACGATTTAACTGACTGATCGAAACTGACTGTCTGATAACCTTCTGCATGGCTTGCGCTATGAACGACACCAGCAAAGAATTATACCAGCAAAATTTGGTGATGCTATTTACCCGAATCTTGTGTGTGCTAAATGAGCAAACTTACCTTGCAGCAAACTTAACAATCTCGTCGTCTGATTGAGTTGCAGGGAGTGGGCGTGCCTGGACAGCACCAGGGAGAGGTGGAAGAGACACCGCGCCACGGGAGGAGGACAAAATATGCAGCTGGGGACCAGTGGTGATGAAAATGACACCTGCCATCTTGATCACCACGCTTAGATCAAGCCAATCTTCTTTGATCCGTGAAGCCTGATAGGCGATTGTCATCACTGCCAACGACTTGTTGGTCAAGGGGTCCTTGAACGCCATCGCCTGGTATATGGTTGGCTCCCAGATGCCACTAAACGCTGCATTTAAGGAATCAAGTGTGCGCAACGGGGAGGGCCACCTGGGTAGAATTGTCAGAGTCAGAAGCGGGAGTGGAGAAAGTGCGTGTTTCCACATCACTACAGAAGAAGGGTAATGCTGCAGCCGGGACAGCTACAGCATACATGCTGTACATCAACCAGATGCCCTACGGACGGTTCCAGAGAATCTTTCTGAGTGGAGTGAAGGGGAGTTAACTAGCCCTCTCATGTCCCCGCCTAGCCTCCATATGCCCCCCCTCTGCTCGCCTTGCCTTGCTTTGCCTCCCATGCCCTTCCCTCCCATCGCCTTTCCTCTCCTCCCCTCTCCTCCCCTCTCCTCCCCTCTCCTTTCCTCTCCTCCCCTCTCCTCCCCTCTCCTCCCCTCTCCTCCCCTCTCCTCCCCTCTCCTCCCCTCTCCTCCCCTCTCCTCCCCTCCCCTCTCCTCCCCTCTCCTCCCCTCTCCTCCCCTCTCCTCCCCTCTCCTCCCCTCTCCTCCCCTCTCCTCCCCTCTCCTCCCCTCTCCTCCCCTCTCCTCCCCTCTCCTCCCCTCTCCTCCCCTCTCCTCCCCTCTCCTCCCCTCTCCTCCCCTCTCCTCCCCTCCTCCCCTCTCCTCCCCTCTCCTCCCCTCTCCTCCCCTCTCCTCCCCTCTCCTCCCCTCTCCTCCCCTCTCCTCCCCTCTCCTCCCCTCTCCTCCCCTCCCCTCTCCTCCCCTCTCCTCCCCTCTCCTCCCCTCTCCTCCCCTCTCCTCCCCTCTCCTCCCCTCTCCTCCCTCTCCTCCCCTCTCCTCCCCTCTCCTCCCCTCTCCTCCCCTCTCCTCCCTCTCCTCCCCTCTCCTCCCCTCTCCTCCCCTCTCCTCCCCTCTCCTCCCCTCTCCTCCCCTCTCCTCCCCTCTCCTCGCCTCGCCTCGCCTCGCCTCGCCTCGCCTCGCCTCGCCTCGCCTCGCCTCGCCTCGCCTCGCCTCGCCTCGCCTCGCCTCGCCTCGCCTCGCCTCGCCTCGCCTCGCCTCGCCTCGCCTCGCCTCCCCCTCCCCGCCTCGCCTCGCCTCGCCTCGCCTCGCCTCGCCTCCCCTCCCCTCCCTCCCCTCCCCTCCCCTCCCCTCCCTCCCTCCCTCCCCTCCCCCCCTCCCCTCCCTCCCCTCCCCTCCCTCCCTCCCCTCCCCTCCCCTCCCCTCCCTCCCCTCCCCTCCCCTCCCCTCCCCTCCCTCCCCCCTCCCTCCCCTCCCCTCCCTCCCTCCCCTCCCCTCCCCTCCCTCCCCTCCCCTCCCCTCCCCTCCCCTCCCTCCCCTCCCCTCCCTCCCCTCCCCTCTTATTCCTTCCCCCCTTACTCCGCCCAACCGGTTCCCCCCCCCCCCCCCCCCCCCCCCCGCTTGATCCCCCCCCTCACCCGCTCCTCACCCCCGCGCCCCCCGCCCTGCACCCCGTCCCACCCCATGCACCCCACCCCATCTCAACTGTCTGCAAACTGAGCATTAAAAAGGAACAGTAGGGACAGTCCGTGCCCCCCATTCAATCCATTCGGTCTCCTGTACATGACAAGAGGTCTCCTTTGGTGGGGGTGATTGAAGTCACTCAGGAAGCACAACAGACAGCATTAGCCAAAAGGGAGTGCAGGTGCCAGCTTCATGCAGCTCACCAACAAACATACATCCACTACAAGTCCGCCACATGTCCACCCAGCATCCACAACAGGTTCAATATTATGATAACTGTGAAACCACGACCACAACAAGTTGCGGAATATACATAGCCGGTAGTATCTCACCACGTGAAGAGTTCACTCCACCATCCCCACAAGACTCGCACACCTACATACAGACATGATTAGCCCACAACTTGAAAGCCTTGCAGGGCAGATGGGCTAGGGACGGTGACACTGGCCTACAATGACCATCAGCTACATCAGCTACAACTTACACCCACTTCAATGCATGAAATTGAGGAACTTACCCATGGAGGTGACCAACGAGGTCTGCCCTCGCCCCAGTGTCAGCCCTGCCAGCCACAACGGATGCGTCTGCATGGGTGGCATCGGTGTCATGTATACTGTAGGATCCATCACAGGGGGGCATGCTCCGATAGTGCACACTTTTAAAAAGCGGCCATCAGTCAGAGGAGCGCCTGTCACGGGATCGGGCACGTACCAGTACAGGAACCCATACGGGTCATCCGCAGGCCCTGGTATGCCAACCGCAATGGATGTATTCAGGGCTACACCTTCTGGCCCTAAACGGCGATAGATGGTCATAAGCCCCTCTTCGGTGACCATATATGTTGAAAGCGATTCAGTGTACACGCTCTTAATGTTCCACATGCAGGTGAGCAGGTTGGTGTTTAGCGCTTGACGGGAAAAGTTGGATGTGGTCTCCATGCACTGATACGTTGAGAGGGAGGCCACGGTGAGCAGCCTGAGGAGACCCTGCACCCATGTAGTGGTGTGGTTTGGATACAAACAATAAGAAACAATAATAAACAGGGTAAGGAAATACTAGATAAATATAGGAATCGGTAATAAAATAATACATGAGCATGCACACGTACCTAATGAAAATTGAGTGGGGTGATGTGGTAGGGCATCTTGCTTGGAAGCCTGTGTATACATGTGGTGAGGTTTGAGTAGGAATGCTGATGGGACATACAATGTCATGTAATGGCTTGGAAGCGATATGACTCTGGTAAACTGAGTCTTCAGTTGGGCATTTGGGAGAGGTACATGTACCGTATGTAGCCAACCCTTGCATCCAGCTAGGGAACCACGGCAGGACATGCAAGGGGAATACAATCATGCGAAAGCAGCACAGTAGCTGATGAGTAAATAGGCTTCTACTTCCTTTCGGCCAGTGGCCATGAAAATGTGGCAGAGAGTCCAGTAGAGGTTGGTGATTACAGGATGGCATGGAACTGAATGAGTACAGAATCCAGGTACTCGCAAGAAAATGATACAATAAGATGCAGGCAAGAAAGGATACAACAACGACCGAAAGCGAGAAATTAAGGATGACACCATGGAAGATAAGGATGCAACTCGAGAGCAATCAACAGAGGGATGCAACAGCCACAGGCGAGCGGGAGAAATTATCATGAAAGCCTTCTAAATGCCATTATCATTGAGTAGGAGACGAACGCACAGTGCTCACACAAGCAGGGGCTGCCATATCTCTGACAGTAAATTAAAAGCGTCCCAGCAGTTGCAAAAATGTGCCTAACTATGTTCAGCACAGCACTACAGTGCTGACTTGGGAGGGAGAAAGGCCTCAGGCAGCACTAGAGAGGCCAAAAGCGGCTGCTTGTTCTACCCATCAGTGCAGGTTGGTAGAAATTTTTCACTCGGTGAATTAACATTTGACAGGGCTGGCGACCATACATGACGGACACGATTGGGTTCCCAGACATCAACGCAACCTAGCCGGGTGTTCCATGATAGGCGCCCTCGGTGAATCGTGAACAGGTTTGTGGGTTAGTCAGAGGCAGTCAGGATCAATGAGGAGGCACCACATTTATACACTACACCTTTATTACCCAGTGATCGGGTGGGCATCATGTTGCAGTGAGCTTCTCTGCTGATTCTCGACCGGGGAAAGGTAAGAAATATAAGCGACATATACTAAATAAGCGAAATCAGTAGAGGCGGCTGACTGCAGAGCCGGCTGATTGTCCATTCCAACCACTTACACCTACGTACACCCACTAAATAACATACAGACCTTCACATGAGAACTGGTGCTCAAGAAAACTTCTTCACGAAGTTGGACGGACAGGTTGTCGACGGCTTCATGTGTCGTCCGGAGGCTGAAATGCCAAATCAACACCGACGAGGTAGTGACCGCGACGCAAACGACAAACAGCAGGACGAGCCTAGCCCACGCTACCAAGGACCGATGTCGCCGATTTCCGGACGCCCCAGGGTTATGTGACGGAGTCAACGAGCTGGCAGAGCGTGCGCGACCTGATGATTCAGTCGGCGCGCCTTTCATCATGTGAGCGCTTCGAGTGGTCAGCCACGTACCAACCAGCTATATACCGCAAGTGCGTAACTATGGCGTGGATGTGACCGTGATTTGAAGATATAATCTGGCGGGGGCCGTTTTCGGAAAAACCACAGCTGGTTCGGAATGGCGTGATCAATTTATTAACCTGATCATTCGTGGCGACAAGACAGACCTCGTGCAGATAACACCGCGGTATTTTAGTACCGTGCTTCAATGTATTTTCCGGGAAAATGAGTACAGTACTTGTATTTACCAACGGGGAGCCCATTAGAGAAATGCATTTGCATATTTTGCATAACACACCTTGGGGAACTGCTGACAGATCTGGCCCCTACCCCGCAATTCAGCAAGGACTCACGTGTTTGCATGCGTTTGTGCGGCTGCGTTTTGTGAGGCCACGTCATGCGTTTGGTGTGCTGAAACCGACTGCCAACGTCGGCCCACTGTCTGTCTCTGGTCCTACAGTATATGGTACAGTCTGTAATATCTGCCCGAGTCCTGGCCCTAGAATATCTGCCGGAGTCCTGAGTCCTGACCCTCCGCAGTCTTATGAGACAAGGGTCAAAGTCATCGCCAGCGCAGCCAAGCCGGCGCGCCGACAAACATTCCTCGCGCGTAGAGTTGCGTACACGTGTACTCTGCGGCCCATGTGCGGCGTCGAGTCGATTCGAGTCGAGTCGACTCAACTCGACTCTACGGCCCATGTGCGGTGTGGGAAACAACTGAACTGAACTGATTACCTACTGAACATGAGAGTCGCGTACAGAGTACACTGTTCACGCCGGTTCGAGGTCTCGGTTTTTGAAGGGTCAACCCAACTTGTTGTTGTTGTTGAATTGTTGTTGTTGTGTCCCACGCCGCAGTCAGCAGCAGAGATATCTGTAGTGGCCGAGGGCCGTACATATTTAGTATCCAACGGGACACCCCCGGAACTTTTGGCGCCAAAACATTCGCGCCGGAGCCGAAGGTCACAAATTTCACGTGCACGGTGCTGCGCGCACCCCCTGCGGGAGTGGCCATGGCGACTGCGTTCAGGCGAAACTACCACAATACTGTAGGGCAAGCGAAGTGCAAAGATTTTACTCGAATCTGAAAGTCGATGAGTTTATGATGTTATTTTGTGGCGGAAATCAGCTGGTTTACGATATCGCTGTTGTTTTTTCAAGCCATCGGCATGGGGGGTAATCTGAATTTTTTCAGTGGTCGCGCGGAATGATATAGAATTCATGATAGCGGCAGTAAAATCGCGGTTTTGGGGGGGGGGGGGGGGGGGGGGGTCTGACCGTGAATCAGGCATTAATATCGGTTGCATCGAATCCTGAACCGATCTGGTGCTTTTTTCCAGATTTTCGGCCATTATCGGTAAGTAATTGTTCAGACCTGCGCAGTGCGTGTCTGACCTGCAGTCCATGGAAGAACGGCTGTTGTTGCGCGCCTGGGCGAGGGATTTACGAGGTCAAGGTACAGATTTGTCGCGAATGTTATCTGCTATCAGTGCTTTCTTCTATGAGCTCATCGTTAGAAGTTTTTTGCGTTCTTTTTTAGCAGCTTTAGATTCCGCCAGCTACTAGCTCGCCGTCGCTTGCCGTTGTGTTGTCGAATACCTGGCAGCTTTACATTGTTTTCGTTGATGTCGTGATCAGGGCCGCTTTAGTCGCAGCATATAGCTCTTCGGGAAGGTGTAAGGCATTTCATAAAACGTGTTCTGGCAAGGATGTTGTGCGTATGGACGCTTCTTGTTGTTTTGTGAGAGTGACGCACCCTCTTTTCGCAGGCCGCAGCGGCATCAAAGCGCTAATGCGCTGAAGGGCCGCCAATGGTTTCTTTGCATTTTATTGTGCAGGGATGGAAGTGGTATAGTCATGATGATGTTGGAGATATTGCATTTGTGTGACTGCATGGTAGATAGCATATTGGAGGAGACGGGCCTTGCTGCGAATCGAGGGAGTGATATTGCATGGGAAAAAGCATGCCGAGAGTCTCAGGGTGTCTCGCATGGTAACAGTTGCAGCGTGAGGGTCGAGGAGCTCGAGATGCAGGTCTCGGCGGTACATGTGGGCCACTAGTGAGGTCGCCAATGTGATGGAGGCCTCTCCATCGTGCCAGTCGGACATCACTCAACAGCCAAATTAAGGGGCGGCTGAATTGTTGGTGGGATAGAATTCTGAGAACTGCACAGCATTGACCCAAGAAGCTCGAATCGCGGGCATGGTCAGGCGAGGTAAAAGAGGGAAACATTGCGCCAACGGTTGAGGAAATAAGGCATGTTTACAGTCCTGGGCCTTAGAAGGAGTCGAGGCGTCGGCTCAGTTGGAAGGGCGACGATAAGTCTGTCAAAGCTGCTAATGGGTGGCGCAATGAGAGCTAGGAAGGTCTCGCGCAGGAGGTTTCGATGTGCTAAAATTTATCGAGCAGGCCTCGAAGCGTAGGCGGGTGAAAATCGTACGTCCGCCATAGCCGCCATTTCAAAAAAAATTCCCGCCCGCTTTCCCAATACAGCCTTAGCAGCATGGTAAATCCAGTGCAAAGCGTATACTTTTGCAGTACGCGCGGGTTTTACCGAATACCCCGTACGGCCGTACAGACCAACACGGGTCGTGCACGGCTGGTCAGACTTGGTCATGCAGGCGTGTGCGGTGCATGAGTGGGGATAGAGAGGGGGTGGCGAGTGAGACGTGCTCGCGGGGGATTTGAATGGTAGTGTGCATAATTGGTGGTACTGCACGACGGTATTGGACGGAGTTCCCGGTCTGGCAAGCGGATTTTGCATCTCGATCACGTTCAGAAAAGGGCTCGGGTACGGCGCGACGTTGTAAAATGGCTCGCAGAAAAGCTAGGAACCTAGGCGACCATTTGGCGCCGCGTCGGTCGTGACGTAGTTTACGCCGTTGAATCTGCATCTACCCTTCGTGGGTTTTTTCTAAACCCGGTCGACGAGAATTTACGGAGAAGTCGGGTATATAATTGATCCTTGGTTGTCTCCTTGATATAATTGATCCTTTTTTGACAGCTTCGAGAAAATGCAAAAGTCGGAATGAATGATTCAACGGCTTGACATGATGTCGTCCAATATTACAACTTAACGCCAATGGAAACTCGCCTCCAAAAATATATCTTGATAGAGGCATGCCTCTTATTTAATTTCAAAGTACCTCTTAATTAATCTCGGGCGGCGCCCTCTGAGAACTTGAGAATTTGAGAACTGGACTCGAGAATTTGATAACTGGACTCTGTATAAAACAAGCTTTGATGTAAAACTGTAATTAATTGCATGACATCGCAATGGCCTCGTTTAGTAGGCAATGCGTCATTACCCCGTGCATGTGCTGCATCTCAATCTGGCCGGGTTTCCGGGCATCCTCTACATGAAAACACTGACCACATGTGCAGAAAAATCCCGGTTACTGGCCGCAGAACTTACAATGGCAGACGAACAATCTGCATGATGTAGCAGTGCCCAATTACCAAGTTCAGGCACGCCGGCCATTTTGAAATGCATGGCGAAGGGTCCATGCCTCTTGGATACCAACCTCCCAAATCGACCCAACACGTCCTACATCTACCTCGGCCAATGCGCCCTGGAACTTCTCCTTGTGCATGGCCTTGAACTCCTTGCGCATATCAAGGAGACAACCAGCGCAGGCCAGAAATCGGGAGAATCCGGACCATGGTAGCTCGAGCCTGCCGTTATCTTGTTGCGCATATGTTGAGGCCCTTGCAAGTCGGGGGCATGTGCTGAGATTGCAAACCATCCACCACCACCTGACATGCTCTATCATGCCATCGCCTTCACGGAGCTGTTTAGAATCCACCATGGAGATCATGACCGCAGTCTCAGCATACGGCTCAGTATGCTATTGCAGCGCGAACACGCATGCGCATGGCAAGTTGCAGGTTGGTCTCCATGGAGCGCGATGCAGTAAGGTGGTTGTCAAGGATGTCGGCTCTGGGTGGGTATGCATTGGGGGGGAAACGGGACGGGCGTGGCAATGACGAAAGTCTTTGTACCCAAGCAAGCATAAATGCCACAAAACCCATCATCAGGTCACAACCAACATTTAACTTGTGGACAAAGCCTGCAAGGCCATGAACTTGGTGATGCAGCACAACCGATGTACCACTATAATAAGAAACCATGGAAGCACTTCAAGTATTGCTGTTCTTGCAGAAGGCTCAGAGATATCTATTGACACCATGCAAGGACACCAACCTAGCCAGAAAGCTATTGTAATAGCCATGCTTGGGAAAACTCTTACCGCATCTGGTTGGCAAGGTGTTGCCTCTCTCTGTCCGCGAACATGCCCTCGCAGCTCAGCTCGAGGAAATGCCGGTTAGCAGCCCTGAACTCTGCGTCGCCGTACTTCAACGTGGCGATATGCCTTGCCGCATCCTGCTACGCGTTCCTGAATAGGGCACCAAAACACAAGGGCATTGCCACAAATAATGAACACCGCGTTCATACAATGCAAACCATGAATGCCAGAGAGAAATTCATCCCTAGAAGCATGGCAAACCAGATGTCCAAAGAGAGTAGTAGCACCACCACTTACTCAGGACGGGCCCGCTCCTTGGACCTCGATGACGCAGATGCCTTGTAAATCTTGATTCCCTCATGTTCACCCAGGTCGTGGGCTGTGCCCTTCGCATGGATGAAGTACCACCTAGTGCGAAAAAATGCCAACGCGTTCAGGACCTTATCCAGGGTGGCCTTCCCCTACAACGAGTGAAACATTGTACGACAGCATCCAAATACAAAGTGGGAAATACAGCGTGTGAATTGCGGCCTGACCGATGCCCCAGATGCAGCAGCAGAGACTTGTAAGGTTGTGCTTTGAAACATGGGACCGGACACAGCTCAGAAACCACAGTGCATTATACATCTGCCTCCGTGTCTTTTCGGCTTTCCAGGTACTGCTCGACCGCCCCCACTGTAGAAAGGTGTTCCTCGCCCGCCGCATACTCCGGTGTCGCGTGATGATCAAACGCACAGAAACGTTTCCATGCTGATTGATATCGCCTCAACGTTTGAAGGGTCATGCGGTTCCGCGAGTCAAAGCACTCGCGCCTGCCCTCCGATGTCTCGCCGTTTGCTGCTGGGGGAGCGGTTGGGGGAGGGCGCGCCTGAAACAAACCAGCCCGGCTACGCCCATAGCCCGCTCTGCCTTCTTTCCCGTCGCTGCCACCCTGGCCTCCGGCATCCTCTTCGCCGCTGGAACTTGACCCTGGCCTATTCAGTTGTCAGCCTTCGCATCATGGGCTGCTCTTGCGCCCGTGCTTAGTTGGCCTGCCACCAACCCGCCTACAGCCACGGCTTCTCCCCGCACGAAACATATCCTAATGCCGGAGCAGGGCATTCTTCCCGCATCCGTTTCGCGTCCATTTCTGTGACGACCGTCGCTTTCTTTTGTGAACGGCGAATTCTCGTCCGTGGTGTCGGTGTCTTGCGCCTAAAATACTTGTCGGTTGTGGGTGGGTATTAGTATACGACTTTTATTAAAAAGGTGATGCGTCTCCTCAATTCCTGGATCCAGGACACGCAGCCCAGGACAGGCGCCAGGACACGTGGGGGGGCCGTGGCCCACGCACATCGTCGTCCAGGACACGTGGGGGTTTTGTGGCCCACGCACATGGTCGTCCCCTTGCACCGCGACGGCAGTCCCCAGACCGCGACATCCCCCCCCGGGAAGGGCCCTCCCGCGGGCGCGGCGCCCGTCCCCCGAAAGCAGGGCACTAGGTACTGTAGCCAGCCTGTACTGTACACCCCCCCACACACGTTTAAGACTGGGGTCCGACCAATCCAGGGCTCACGATCTTAAAGAATATTACTACTGCGATTCGATTCTACTAAGTTTTAATACATTCTACTACAATTATACTACTATTAGAGGTCAAATCCAGAGTCTCATGATCTTAAACCTGAGAATCTGAAGTTCTGAACCCTAAACGTGTGGGGGGGGGTGTACTGTACTGTAGTCAAGTTAACAACCTTTAACAACTACGTATTTTTTCCCGCCATCCGCTGGCGCCAACGTCCACCCACTTGCCAACGACTGCCATGCCGTGCCATCCTGGCCTTGCGGACCCGCGTGCGGGGGGGGTCATTACGATTTACGAAGCGCACACAGAAGCTCCTAGTCATGGTTGATGCAATTACTTCATCGGCCATGGCAGCGTCAACCCCACTTAAATTTTGTTAGTTTCAGGCTCTTCTTGCATAGCTGCTAAGCACAATGGCGGTGATCTTCAGCTCATCAACTGACACAACGTCCGGGACTGACACAGCGCGCAAGGATACGCTGGAACCTCGGAACGACGTAGAGGAAAACGGTTCGTCAAGCCCTCATGAGAGTGGCTGTTCCGGCTCTGAGGACGACGGAGATGATGACGTTTTTGACGTCGAATGGTTAGTCATCATCGGTGGCCTGGTCTACCCAGCGGGAGTTCTTGGCCATCCTGCTGCGTGCTGCTCATTTCTAAAAGCTTTGTCTTTTGTAAAGTGCACCTGGTGCACTCTACGGTTACAAAGACTCCGAAATTCGCCATACCTCTCATTGCCTGAATAGCGTTCCCTCGTTTTGTCGAGAATGGAGGGGCATGGCGCAGAAAATGATTCGGTATTCAGGGACTCCTATTGAGCCCCTGCATATTTGGAGCTGCTGACGGCTAGATGCCTCGTTTTTCCCCTTGTCAATACCGAAGCAAGCAGTCCAGTGGTTAAAGTTGGGCAGTGGCATCTTGGTTGAAGCTTACCGGTGCCACTTAACAAGCCGTCGCTGTCGTTTTCCGCGAGCCCCTCAGCCGCAATGCCGGACAACCTGCATACGCCGGCAGTTCACAACCTATTCAGCACGTCTGATCAGTTGGCGGCTGTGATGCTCATGCTGTGTGGTCCTTTGTTTTCTAGAAGAAATGTGAAGTATCAATGTCATGTGGCTAGTTTCGGGGATAGTTTGCATGCCCATTACTTATTCCTTTTAGGTCATGCACCAAACCAGATCCACGGCCGTTGTCAACCTGGCGTTTTCCATTGATGCGATCTCGTTGTCCAGGGTCTGGACGCAGCAACCTGAAGTACAAGAATGCAGACCGATAGCTGTGCTGCCAGCAGCTCTCTAGACGCAGTTTGCCTGACACCCACTGGCATCTAGCCATGGCCAAAGTCTCGCAGCTTGCACCCCGCCTGTGACAGGGAGCACACTATGCACGGCACCTCGCAGCCATGCTCCCTGCCACGTTGTGCCGGCCGTACAAGTGCACCCCACTCCAGTGGCCCCACGCTTCAGCCCACTTGCCTCTACCGCATCTCCTCACCACGGACGCAATGGATTAGGCATATTTCACATTTAAGGGGAAACGTTCTCCTCCACCATCACAGGAAAAATTTCCCACCGCAACAGCCATGCGATACTTTTGTTTCATGTCGTGTGTCACGGAACGGGGCTACCAGCTGATGGTTGTTCCATGTCGTGTGTCACGGAACGGGGCTACCAGCTGATGGTTGTTTCATGTCGTGTTTCACGGAACGGGGCTACCAGCTGATGGTTGTTTCATGTCGTGTTTCACGGAACGGGGCTACCAGCTGATGGTTGTTCCATGTCGTGTGTCACGGAACGGGGCTACCAGCTGATGGTTGTTCCATGTCGTGTTTCACGGAACGGGGCTACCAGCTGACCTCAGTGCCTCTCCCTCCTCTCCATGCCCATGATGGGCCCCCAATAGGATTGGAAACCAGCTCCTTTTCCCATGTCTTGATGTCGCTGGCGCTGGGTGTTGCATTGCCTCTGCGTGCAGTATCGTGGGCTACCGCTGCAGGGGGGGCGTCCCCCAGTGGAAGGTACGCTGGCTGGGGTACCCCCCCAGCGAAGACACCTGGGAGCCCAGGGACAACCTGGAGGGCTGCGAGAAGACCCTGGGGCTGCTGCTCGCGTTCGAGGAGCAGCGGCTCGGGAACGCGCGCAAGGCCCAGGCGAACGCCCCGCAGCGGCCCACGCGGCACAAGGCAAAGGCAGAGGCAAAGGCAGAGGCCAAGGCTCCACGGCCCACGCTGCGCAAGGCGCCTGCCGCCAAGCCCAAGGGGGACCAGCGCAAGGTGATGCCCGCGATGCAGGCGGCGGCTGGGCATGGTTCCTTTTGGGAGATCTCGCTTTTTAGCACAGGGGCATTGTCATGGCATGGGCATCTTGGCAAAATGCGCATCCGTATTTCGTGGTCTTTGAGCTTGGTCAGGCGAGGGAGCCACAGTGACCAAGGTAGGAGTCCATAGTGACCACTGACCAAGGTAGAAGATGAAGGGAAGGAAGGGTATCCCTTTCAGGGTGTCAAGGTGCATTACGCATCACCGGCAGCCTCCACGGGATACATGTGGTTGGCGTATGCTGCAAGTGGTGTCCCTTCCTCACCCTGCACGCAGCATCTGGCCTTGTGCTCGCATCTTGCGCCCACACCATGGTAGAGCAGCGTATCACCTGTGCTTGCTCTCACACTGTGTGCACGTTCAAGAGCGCGCGTCCAACACCAAGTCCTGACAGCGTTCCGCAGCTGGGATGCCCCCCCCCCCCTAACTTTGTAACGCGCAGGAGCTACTCTCCTCTGCTGCCACTAGCGAAGACGAGAAGGAGCAGGAGGACGAGGACGAGGACGAGGATGACTTTGTGGGCGCAGATGTCTTTGATGACAACGGGGAGTTTGTCCACAAGCTGGACGACACGTGGTTGGTGCTCCCCACGCAGGCCACGTTGGAGAGGGAGAAAAAGGAGCCGCTGCCTACAAAGCTGTATACCCTGGAGGTGGGTGCTTGGGTGGCCTGTGGCAAGCCAGCAGTTTGTGGGGGGGCATTCATGAGGCTGCATTGGCACGGCAAAGCGCTTGCCTTTTTGCCGCTAGGCCTGTGCATGCGTGCCAGCGGTCGGTGGGATGCAGGCATGTTGTTGGCCAGGAATGTAGGAGTTGGCGGAGAGGTGGCCGCTGGGGTACCAAATGTGGCCCGCCTGCGTAGCTGCTTAGTGCTCTTCGTGCATCGGTGGCGTGGCAGGATGAGATGGGCGGCGACGCATGGGGTCAATCGCGGCAAGCCGCGGCGGCAAGGTGGGCATATTGGCGGGTCGGGACAGGCACTACACCTATGACAACCTGCCTACACATGTCAGAGTCTGGCCTGGCGTAGGTAGGCCACTGGTCGGGGGGATTCATGTGCACGGAGGTATGCGCTGGCAGGCCGGCCCATGGAGCTGGAGAGGGGGAAGCGGGGCCAAGTGTGATCGGGGGAATGGGCGTGCTCACTCCACACCGTTTTCTGTAGTGCAAGCGCGCTCCGGTGTAGAGCACAGGTTTAGATGCATGGTTTTAGCATGGTTTCGCTGCGCTTGTGGCCCCTTGGCGTATCTGCGCGGATTGTCTTCTTCTGTCACTAGTGGGTGACTGAGAATGCAAGTATACCCTGCCGTCATGCGCTCACTGGCATGGTCAAGTATACCCTGCCATCATGAGCTCACTGGCATGGTCAATTATACCCTGCCATCATGAGCTCACTGGCATGGTCAATTATACCCTGCCATCATGAGCTCACTGGCATGGTCAAGTATACCCTGCCATCATGCGCTCACTGGCATGGTCACTGTTGCCCATGTGCGCGCTGGCACTGACCTCGGCGGCGGCATCCTGCAGCTCTTCTCGGGCGCAGGGGGGCTCCACATGGAGGGTTTCCTCAAGAGCCTGGAGGGTGGCCTGGTGAGTACCCAGGCTGTGGCTGGGCGACATGGTTATGCAGCCATGGCATGCAACCCCTGTCGTGTGCCGTGCTCACTGTCTCCTGTCAGCGGCTACCACGATCAGCTTGGCATCACTAGCCTAGTAGCGCCATGACATGAGGATGCCGGAGGCTCATGACCGCTGCGCAACGCTTCCCATAACGCTCTGCAACCGGACACTGGGCGGGGCAGCGAGCGAGGCAGCCGGACAGGGCACGTCCACAGTACAAAAAGTATTGGGTGCATTTTTTACTTTGAGTGTGTACTTTGATTGGGGGTGAATGTTAGATTGTGCTCTAGGGTAAGGGTCGACTGTGACCAGTACAAAGAAAGTTGTGTTGAGTCATGTAATTTTGTCATTTTTTGTGTAAGTAGATCATGCTTGTGAATTTTATGCTCACCTTGATTCTTTTGTTTTTGCGATAAATATGTCGGTTATTGGTTGGTTGGCTTTTTGAGCCAGCTGTTTACACGAATTTAGTTTTCACCAAACTCTTCCTACCTACAATTAGGTAAGGAGTGGGAAGTATGCGTAGCCGTTTTGGCCCTAGACCTTGCCTCAGTTTCACATTTAGGTTTTGCAAGGCGGTTTAGAAGATGGCCTGTACTCGTTCCTGAATCCCAGAGCCTGCACGTTGGACCTTGCGCCTCATGCTCAGAAATCCGGGTTCGGACCTCCCTTTGATGGAAACAAGAACGCATGCCATTTCGCTTTGCAGACCGTCTTGTGCACGGCCACATGTGTGCAGAGCATACACACACATGGTGCACGCGATTGTTTGGTGAACTTTGCGTGCGTGCTCATGTCTCCGAGTATGTGCATTCTTTCTTTGTGGCGACGTGCCTGCACCCCCTGAACCATGCGTTGCATGGCGCACCCTGGCCAGGGGGAGACCCAGGTGTCCATCTCCGTCGTTGCCGCGGTGGAGATTGAAGCGGCGCCCGTGGCCACCTACCGGCGCAACTTCCCTGCGGTGAACACAGTGCACATGGGCATCTGCCGCTTTCTGGCCACCGTGCGCCGGCTGATGACCATCAAGCGGACGCGGTCACGCAAGGTGGGTGGGTGCTCAGGCACAAGCGAGGTGGGTGGGTGGGTGGGTGGGTGGGTGGGTGGGTGGGTGGGTGGGTGGGTGGGTGGGTGGGTGGGTGGGTGGGTGGGTGGGTGGGTGGGTGGGTGGGTGGGTGGGTGGGTGGGTGGGTGGGTGGGTGGGTGGGTGGGTGGGTGGGTGGGTGGGTGGGTGGGTGGGTGGGTGGGCAGGCGGGCGGGCGGGCGGGCGCGCGCGCGCGCGCGCGGAGGCGGGTGGGTGCGTGTGCAGGAGTAGCGTGTTACAGACAGCACAGTTTATCAATGGAGAGCTGTAATGCTTGTTGCGGTTGCCACCAGTGCCTGAGGCTTGCTTTTCCTCTGGGTAAGAAGCACCAGTTTCCCCCTATTGCCTGTGGGGCAGTTGCAACGCAGATGGCACGCTTACATGCTCTTCCAAAAGTGGCATGGATTGTCTACAACCTACACTTGGGGTTTTTGGCAAAAGTGCACTAATTTGTGACGCAAACCACTTTAAAGGTCTGTGCACCTTCATATTGGACTACCTACAACTACTTCCTTCTAGTGATATCTCAACATGTCATGTTCTAATGTGTGCTTGGGCATCACGGATGGGGTGGGTGCGACGCGGCTGCAGAAGTGCGCGGGCGAGCAGGTGACGGGCATGCGCATCAACTTCGAGAAGGCGCATGCGCTTACCGTCATCCACAAGGGCACGCTCAAGAAGCAGGGGAGGGACGTGGTCACCCAGAGGCAGTACGATGGGGAGGTGCCCCTGCGCTGGCTCGAGTTTAAGGTGGGCGCCGCGCTTGAGGCAGCTGGGTAGCAGGGGTGGGGACAGGATGGCCAAGAAAGGTGGCCGAGGTGGAGCCGCGTGGTGGTCTGCTGGTCAGCTGCTGTCATCGCTGGCCTGTCCTTTGTGGGTGTTGGTCAAGGGGGAGAGGCAGGGAAGGGGTTGGCACGTGGCGCCGGTTGCCGTTGATGCTACTGGCGGTGGGGAGACAGGGTCGGGGAAGCAGGCTACCCACTGCCACACGCAAACGGTCACCACCGCAGCAGTGGCAGCAGAACCTTTGGTGGATGGTAGTCGGTGATCCGCACACTTGCCGGCATGGGGCCCAGAACGCGACGAAAGGAATCGGCAACGCTGGCAGTCTCGCTGGCCTTGAAGAAATCTGCAGACAGTTTGCTGTGCAAAAAATAGCAGCGGCTTAGTCGACCCGGCAGCCGCTGCCTTCAGACGGCACACCGAGGCAATGTGCATGGATAGACGTGGTGTTTGCATCCTGTTTTGTGCCCTCAGACGGCACGCCGAGGCAATGTGCATGGATAGACGTGGTGTTTGCATCCTGTTTTGTGCCCTCAGACGGCAAGCCGAGGCAATGTGCATGGATAGACGTGGTGTTTGCATCCTGTTTTGTGCCCTCAGACGGCAAGCCGAGGCAATGTGCATGGATAGACGTGGTGTTTGCATCCTGTTTTGTGCCCTCAGACGGCAAGCCGAGGCAATGTGCATGGATAGACGTGGTGTTTGCATCCTGTTTTGTGCCCTCAGACGGCACGCCGAGGCAATGTGCATGGATAGACGTGGTGTTTGCATCCTGTTTTGTGCCGTGGCATATTCCACAGCATAAGGCAATGGGCAAGACGATGATGACGTGCGCCAACCAGGGCTTGCTTGTCTTTACTAGCGATGTCACGTGGTGTCATAGCCAGGCGCACGCTGACACTGCCATAGTGCATCGCCAAGCACCCAGGGCGCGTTCCTTGGCAAGGCATGGATGCTGTCCCTTCATGCGGGCAGCTTGTTTCACCGCTCTGCACATGTCGGTCGTTGGCCTGTGCTGGATGCACGACAGGTGTCCAGCCCCGGCAAGAAGGACCGCTGGGTGACGGACGCGCATGGTCTGGCGGCCAGCGCGGCGGCCTACCTCAAGTCGGACGCATTCGGGCCCCACGTCTTCCCCCTGCCGGGGGACGTCCACGTGATCGCGGGCGGCCCACCCTGCCAGGTGCGTCGCAGCGAGCCACCCAGGTTCCTCCATCTCGTCATCGCCTCTTGTGGAGGATTGGCAAGGCATCCTCTGTGCATCGGGTGCATGCGCTTTATACTTGCACGCCTGTGATCCCAGGGTTGCTGACATTGGCGGGCTGGGCTTGTGGGTGCTGCTGCGCGTGTGCTCACATTCAGTACCTTGTTCTTGCATCCGGCACTTGCTGTTTGTGGCCACCTCTTGTGCTGCCTGTGCGCCGCAGGGCTTCAGCGGCTACAACACGACACGTGTGATGGAGGAGGACCTGAAGAAGATGCTCACGCACCCAGAGAACGCGCTGCTCGTGCGCTTCCTGGAGGCCGTCTGGCTCTTCCGGCCGCTCTTCATGGTCATGGAGGAGGTAAGGCTTGCCATGGTTAGATAGGCAAGGCTCCGTGTGGTGATAGGCAAGGTGCTGTTTTGCCTAGTCATGGAGGGGAGGCACCACAACACGCGCTTCATGGAGGAGGGGAGGCACCACTAGGCGCTCTTCATGGGGGTGGAGGGGAGGCACTCCACAGTTGTTATGTTGATGAGGCCTCGTATAATGATAGGCAAGGTGGTGCTTTGCCTAGTCATGGAGTAGGGAAGGCACCACCATGCAGAACTTGAGTTGTGGAGTAGGTGAGACAAGTACAACCGCCCATGGGCAGCAGTAAATAGAGTGGTATTGAGTTTCTCCGGTGCGTTTCAAACTCCATGTGATGAATGGTCCCTGCTGGTGGGCAGGAAGCAGGACCGTGGTAATCTACATTGGCTGCACTTTCCCAACTGTTGTTTCAGTTTTCTTCATGCAACTAGGCTGCTTGAAGTGGGTTGCTGCTACATGTAGCATGTATGGCCAAAGCTCCCCTACTATAGCATGATCAGCATGGCCAGGTTGGATAGTGACTGTGCATCTGTGATGGTGCTTAAGCTTCACTGCACCAGCCGTCTGGCAACGACCAGCAGCCAAGCAAGCTCCATTGCGCCCAGCAGTCAGTGCCAGGAAGGCACCTCTGGTTTCGCTCCTTACCCGGCTTTGCCTGGTGAATGCCGCCAACCGTACCTGTGCAGAATACACGTCTGTTTTCGCTCCTTTCCCGGCTTTGCCTGGTGAATGCCGCCAACCGTACCTGTGCAGAATACACGTCTGTTTTCGCTCCTTTCCCGGCTTTGCCTGGCGAATGCCGCCAACCGTACCTGCGCAGAATGCGGCTTGTAACCTCGCCCGTGTACCCACCCTGCTTTGAGGGGTGCTGTCCCTGTTCCTGCCCTCCTCGACACGCCAGGTGCCAGCTGTCGCTAAGGAAGGCGTGATTGCCTGGATGAAGTGCGCGCTCACCGAGCACAGCTACCAGTGAGTGGGTGGCATGGGGCACAGCTAACCATGAGTGGGTGGCATGGGGCACAGCTACCCGTGAGTGGGTGGCATGGGGCACAGCTACCCGTGAGTGGGTGGCATGGGGCACAGCTGCCCGTGAGTGGGTGGCATGGGGCACAGCTACTGGTGAGTCGCGTGGGAGGAATGATTATAGTAGTGTTATTGCTATGGTAGAAGAGTGAGGTTGTAGATGATATTGCAAATCCATCCGATTGGGGCATGGCTTCCCAGGGAGTGGTGCTCTGAGTCGACAATCATGGAGACGCACCTGTCAGCGCACACAGGGCAGGCATCCATGGTAATAAATGAATTAGGGGCCGCTGTACCCCCACGGGTGATTTGTGGGTCGTCCACTGTGGGATCCACCACAGCGCAACTGTTTAGTCCATGTGACCACAACCCGGTCCGCATGCTCAGTGCCATGCCACTACTGGGCCACCATGCCCCCGTCCTGTATGCTGCCACCCTATGCGTGCACTCACCCGGGCTGTAACATCGCACTGGCATCCTCATGCGATGGGCACCGGGGTAGTTCCACAGCAGGGGCCATGCGGGGAGGGGGGGGACCTTGAGCCAGCGCAGCTTGCGCCCGTCACATCGCACCGTTCCCTAGAGCGAGCCAGCGTTGCTTCTTGGTGCAAGGGACAGCACCAGGATCCCAGATTTTCATGGTGCGTGTGACGGCCTGTCCGCCTGCCTGTCTCTCTTCCCACCGCCTGCACAACTCTTGCGATGCTAATGCTAACACTGCGCGCGCAACTTCCATCGCATCCCCGCCCGAATCCGCCTCCGCCGCCTTCTCCACCACCCACGGGCACCAACCCCCCAGGATGGTGTTTGACAAGCGCGTGCGCACGGGCGCGTACGGCTGCCCCCAGACGCGGGACCGGCTGATCCTCATGGGATCGCGGGCGCCGGCCATACTACCCCGCATCCCCACACCCATCTGCGAGAAGTTCGAGGTCGACGAGGGGCCCCTCACAGCCGCGTTCCTCGGCTCCGACCGCTGCTACCCGCTGCCCATGGAGCGACAGGTGGGTGGGAAAGCCGCTGCCCGCTGTACTGCACGGTGCGCAACAGGTGGGTGGGAAAGCTGCCACCCGCTCTGCCCGGTGCGCAAAAGGTGGGTGGGAAAGCCGCCACCCGCTGTACTGCACGGTGCGCAAAAGGTGGGTGGGAAAGCCGCCACTCGCTGTACTGCACGGTGCGCAAAAGGTGGGTGGGAAAGCCGCCACCCTCTGTGCTGCCCATGGAGAGAAACGTGGGTGAGGAAACTGTGGCCGGCGGTAAAGCCCATGGAGCGAGATGTGGGTGAGGATTGTCACCAGCGTTACGGGTTTAGAGTTTGGGTAGCTGATGGGGCCGTGGGTCGGGAAGTCCGGCTGGCTTGTGAGGGCTGTCATGAATGGTTGCACCCCCTTTCCAGGAGGCATGCGGCTGTCCTGGGAGCATGCCGCATCGCATTTGTCATGGGACCTGTCACCTGGGACATGGCATTTGCCAGCTTGGTATTCAAGAACGGACGTCCGTGTCTAGATTGCAAAGCTAATAGTGGACACTCAAGCTTCAAGGTTTCGTAGGACTGTAACTATTCTCACCAGGCATGGTTGTGTGATGGTTTATTGTAACTATTCTCACCAGGCACGGTGGTTGTGTAATGGCCGCTGTAACTATTCTCACCAGGCACGGTTGTTGGGTAATGGTTTCCCCTTGTTTGCGCGATGGTTAAGAATAGCACTTTTTTGGTACTGTTTACGTACATAGCACTAGAAGAGGGCCATTGGCTGCTTCTACTCACCACTGCTCGTATTGGTATTTGACAAGTCTGGCAAGGGTGAGCACGTTAATCAACAGCACAAGTCCCCTGCGATGCCACTGCACCTGTTCTTTTACGCCATCCCACTCTGGGCCCCACAGTCCACCCCGCCTCTAGTGGGTACCACATCTCGCGTGCCCCATGCCATCTCACCGGACTATATGATGGTTGGCTGGTGGACCGAACCTTTTGTTGGATCATGTGTATGATTGACCCGATAACCCACAGACCCTAACAAAGGGTAGCGTGTCTTGTGGGTCTCCCCTCCCTCTCCTCCCTCCCCCCGCTTCCTTCGCCCCCTTCTTTCCCCACCCTTTTCCCTGCAACGGATGGCCTTATGGCGGGCAGAAGTACGCGACGGCGAAGCACCCGGCCACGACCCTGCTGCGCTCGCTGGTGCTCGGCGACTCGCTGACCATCGACCTGCCCAGGGTGGCGCAGGAGCTGACGGGACGCAGCGAAGATATGGCCGAGACGCTCACTGTACCGTACACTGCGCCGCCGCCCACACCTTACGCCTGCTACCTGCGCAAGGTGCGGATCGGTCCTGTGCCTGGTGGGATGCATCCGCACAGGTGTGCGAATACTGTGTGTACCCCGATGCTGAGTACAGGCGCCGATACTGTGGTTGGGTTCTTGCGCGGATGGCAGCGTGTGGGGGCAGGAGGGGATCCAAGTCGGTGGAATACGGTGGGTACCCCGATGCTGAGTACAGGCGCCGATACTGTGGTTGGGTTCTTGCGCGGATGGCAGCGTGTGGGGGCAGGAGGGGATCCAAGTCGGTGGAATACGGTGTGTACCCCGATGCTGAGTACAGGCGCCGATACTGTGGTTAAGTTCTTGCGCGGATGGCAGCGTGTGGGGGCAGGAGGGGATCCAAGTCGGTGGAATACGGTGGGTACCCCGATGCTGAGTACAGGCGCCGATACTGTGGTTGGGTTCTTGCGCGGATGGCAGCGTGTGGGGGCAGGAGGGGATCCAAGTCGGTGGAATACGGTGTGTACCCCGATGCTGAGTACCGGCGCCGATACTGTGGTTGGGTTCTTGCGCGGATGGCAGCGTGTGGGGGCAGGAGGGGATCCAAGTCGGTGGAATACGGTGGGTACCCCGATGCTGAGTACAGGCGCAGATACTGTGGTTGGGTTCTTGCGCGGATGGCAGCGTGTGGGGGCAGGAGGGGATCCAAGTCGGTGGAATACGGTGGGTACCCCGATGCTGAGTACAGGCGCAGATACTGTGGTTGGGTTCTTGCGCGGATGGCAGCGTGTGGGGGCAGGAGGGGATCCAAGTCGGTGACTTGGGCCGCCATTCGCCGTATGGGAGGGTTGTGTCTGGGAGGGCCGTATGAGAGGGCCGCATGAGCCCGAGTGTGCGCTCGCGCGTGCCCACATTCGCAAGATACAGTAGAGCAGCTTAGTAGAGGGAGATGTTGTGCACAGCAGCTCACTAGATGGGACGTTGTGTATACGAGCTCATGATAGGGCTGTAGTTGGACCGGGCACCATGAACTGGCAGCGAATGGGTGCCCAGCCCACACCCTGGTCAGCTTGAAGGCTAGCTGAGGTAGCAGGCTTCCACCTTGCGCAGGATAGGCACCCACCCACTTGACCACCCATGAGCCCTCCACATGACTTCTGTCTTCTGGGGGCAAGTTGTCTCGTCTCTTCTCATGAGCAGACTAGCGTGACAGAACAGCGTTTCATGCCAAACCAATGTCCCACAGGGTTAAAATGGCTGCTTCAGACCATGGCGGGGAGGTCCCTCACTGGCTTCTCTTTTCATTGTCCCTCGTGTCGTCCTTGTGTCATTACCTCCCTGCACCCATGCGTCCGGTCGCCGCGACATGCAGGACTGCGCGGACGCCACCCATGTGAGCAACCACATCGTGCAGGAGCTGAATGGGGTGGACAAGCTGCGCTGTGCAGCCGTGCCCTTTGTGACGGACGCCAGCTGGCGCCACATGGACGGCTTCACGTCCACCATGTATGAGCCCAAGGTCATGGTCGTCTCGCAGCAGCAGTGGGTGGAGGACCACCTGGGCAGCCGCACGATGCGATGCGTGCCTGACTACATGCGCGTGCACAAGGTAGGCGCCCCGGGGGCCAGGGGAAGTGGGGGGAGTTGCAATAATGTGTTTTGGATACCAACGCTCTTCGTCGAGAGGCAAGTGCTTTGGTGCTACGCAGAGGAACACGCAGGCGGCTACCTCGTCCGCCGTCACGTTGCATTTATTTCTCATTAACTTATCATGGTGCATTGGACTTGCTTAACATAGTCCGAGATTCCTCGGCGCGACGCTAGATGCCGTTCACAAGATTCCGTCGCAGCAAAGATGCTGACGGCGCGGCGTCCACACTAGGATTTAGGGTACTGAGTAGAACTACACAGTACAACTCCGACTTCTTTTTCTTTGTGAGTCGGTACGGACAGGGATGTACTCAAGATGATCGGTACGGCCGCATCCCAGTCACCGACTTCACAATCCTAGTAGTGGCAAAGTCTTGTTGGGAAACAACACCAACAAGCATAGCGGTCGCATGAACTTGGATGCATGTGCAAGACACACATCATTATGGCAAGTCATTTATTCATCGTACCACACTGGGGAAACCCGGAAACATAGTATGCCGGCCACCGCCAAGCATCAACGGGTGAAAACCCAGACAAGAGCCCATTACATAGTATGCAACTCTCCCGCAGAGAGAAGCATCAAGGCCATGGTCAATGCCAATTTTAAATAGGAAATTCAGAAAAGAGTGAAAACACACATCAGCCAGGGCAAGATGTAACCCTGAAATCAGACAGGGACAATTTAAAGTGTCGCCTGAACTAGACGAAGCTTGTCATACTGAGGCCTAGCCTTGGCATACAGCTTGGTCAAAGCATCTGAAATGTTATCATTGTCGCGAACATGGTACAGCGAAACAGCGTCACTATATTCTTTGGCACGAAGGAAGTCGAGCTTGCGCGTGCGCGCATAAGGATCAGCCAAAAAGTCAATCAGCGACTGCGAATCCGTGAAGATGGTGGTATCAACCTGTGGAATGACACGGCAAAACTTCAAACACCACCGAAGAACCGCACGGAAATACATCAACTCCTCAGCAGTCTCGCAGAAGGCACGAGCCTCTGCAGTGTCACTACCCACATACACCCGCCGATGTAAGCGAGAAAACCACGCAAAGGGTGAAGGGGAAGATTCAGGGACATGGACAGTGGCAGAATTACTCAAAAGCACCACAGCGGCACAGCGCCCACGGAGCTTAGAGATATTAGCACTATCCAAACTGCTATCACAATACGCGGACAAGTGAATAGGCCGCTCATAGTCCACCCCATGTAAGACCAACCCAGGGGAGGCAGAAATGTACTTACACATGACATTGCGGGAAAGAGAGCACATCAAGTCATCTGGCAACCGAGCAAGCACCGCCAAGTCAGGGGAGACGGTAGAGACCAGCCAGTTCAGCTTACCCCGCAGAGAACCACACTCAGCAGGCTGAATATACTGACTAGTAAGGGATGAAAGCTGAGTGATGAGCTCCTGAACATAGTCCCCCGCTGCACGCAGCTTCATCACATATCTGCCAGAGGCATCCTTGGTGAGCATAGTGTCGACGCCACAGAACTTGACATACTTGTCCAAGACGCGGCGAATGACCTTGCCGACCGGGAAGTGCTGAGCAACAGTGGCACAAAACCAGTCTAGCCACGGTGTGGGGCCCATGCAGTCCACATCATCGACATGAATGAACACAAAAACTGGCTGCCCCTCCCATGAGCCAACAAACAGAGAGGGGTCCAGGTCATGATAGTACATGTGCATCACATCAAGCAAAAGACGCTCGAGGCAAAGGCGCCAAATCCGAGGACCTGTCACAGTACCGTCAACACCCTTCAAGAGACGGAGAAACTTCTTGCCCATGATAGGCTGCCACAAGGGAGGACAGCGCACATACAAGCGGGTCGTGCCAGCCCACACATTCTCAGCGAGCTTGGGATCACCATTCAAAAAAGCTTTGCTGAAATCCATGAGGGCTGACTCATACGGAAGTCCCTTGTTGAGCTGGCCTAGGTAGAAGGACAGGACCATGCGCCAATTATCCTTGATCAACCCAGGTGCTGAGATGGCATTGTCCGGAAGATCACTAGTACCTGAAAATTCTAGGACCACCGGGCGAACAAAAGGCACCCTAGTTGTTGTGTCAGGCACCAACTTACGCTCCAAAGTCCACTTGTGGCGCAAAAGGCGAGCACCACTGGGCACTTCATCAACCGGTTCAACAGCACGGTATGCAAGCCACCTTTCACCTGACGCAATAATGGCCTTAGTCCACCCATCTAGCCCCTCCTCCGTTTGACACTCCACGTCAGCATCATGGTAAGAGATAGGGCTTTGGGTAGCAACATCATGACGTCCAATGCCGAGACTAGCCAAGCTAGGACGTTTAGGAAGCAACAACTGAGTTACCAACGGCACATCACTCTCACGGGCATAGTTCACGTGCCGAATGTTGCCTATGACAGCAACAAGTTGGCAGTCAGACATGACAGCATAGTCCTCAAGAGGCAGATCAGCATGCCCCTCCCGCCGCAAGCAGGTGGAGTTGACCCAGACATCCTCCCGTACAAGGAAGTTCTGACCAAGGATTGGTGGACCACTATACCCTTCCACCACGCAAAACTCAACTAGCACCCCCATCACATTGACATCAATGACACCAAGGACAGGGAACTTCGTTGAGCCAGCAAAATCAGTCACACACTCCCAGTGCACTGAGGGTCTCACAGGATTGTAGTGCAGGGATGAGACAATGGAGGTTCTCGCCTGCGTATCTACCAACATCCTCATACCATGCTGATCACCCAGGGTACCAAATGCGGATACCATCGCTGCCTTGACGGGATTTTGCAAAGCGTCTGTAGGAGGTTTACGCATCAACCTTTCTACAGCAAGGGTGAGAAAGCCCTTACGGCTTGGGCGCTCAAGACAGGAACTGCCCTGAGTACTATCCCTACCAACGCAGGGATCCTCCCGACCAACGCCAGAAGGGGGGAGGTTAGGCAAGCTGTCGCGCAAGCTCTCTGCCTGTTCTACCCCTAGGGTGTGTAAGTGGTGTGCTACCACAGCAACATCATCATCATAGTCCCCACTCTGCAACTCCAACTCAGCTTCCCCACTAGGCGCGCTAGTACCACTGTCCCCTGCATTGTCACATACAGGAGCCGAAGAGGAAGGAGGAGTCACAGTGCTAGAGAGCCTGCTAGGGTCGGAGTACAACTCCAACACTCTAGACCAAGCCTCCACATCACGCATGTAGGGCTTCACCCTATTCCAAGCCATAGTGACCTCAGTGCCCTCATAGTCCACCACGCATTTACGCATAGCAGCATCACAAGAAATTACCTTGGCTGGACCAAGCCACCTGCCACGCTTACCCAGGGCACCTTCCTTGTGCAGCCAAACATCATGCCCCACACTGGGCTCATAAGCCCCACGTCGCCTATCCAACTGGACAAGGCGCTGAAAACGGGATGCTAGGTGGTCTTTGTACACATCCACCACCACATCGTGATATTGGCCAAACTGCAAACCCTCGGCAGTCACCAACACCCCATCCTGTGTCGACATCAGCACACGGTTGTTCAAACTTCGACACACGGCAAGTGCCCACAAGAGCCGACTAGAGAATTCACTGTGTGGCATGTGGTCCCCACGTCGGGTAGCAAGCAGCTTAAACTCCTGTACCGCTCTCTCCGCTATCCCTTGTGACTCGTGGTCCTCACGCCCCACTGTTCCCACAAACTCATATCCAGGTTCCTTGGCAGCCCACTTGAATTGCTGATCAAACTGCATCCCTGTAACCATGCTAAACATGGAGTCCAACAGGTCTATCCCCTCAAGGAGGTCCCCAACATGCTGTGACTTGAGTGGGACAACTGAAACAAAATGGGAAAATCTGTCTATTCCCAGCAAGTAGACAGCCTGGTCCTGGAACAAAATGTCACACACCAAGTGACCACGCTCAAGGGGTGGGTGTTTGACATGCCTACGTGCACGCTTAGGCGCAGTGGACTGACACTGGTGACAACCACTGTACATGGACTGCACCGTGCTAGCCAACTTAGTCCCCGGTGCCAGTGCCCGTGCAAAACGGATAGCGTGGGTCCCATGGCCTAACACATGATGCAAGCGTGCAGCAACAGCAGTCAAGGAAAGGACTTCACCTGGTGTGGCCAGTGACCCCCCATCGTCACGGTCGACGTGCATGAGTCCAGCTTGCATAGTACCAGCATTACTGGTCGGTGGGGGTTCATGGTCCCGCGTTGCCGCAGGCGTAACAATGTCTGTGCACAAGCCGCTACGCAACACAGCAGCAATGCACGCAGCAGAATTGTTGTCTACACAACTACCCAGCTCATCACATGCAGCTAGATTAGTGGTAAACACATCATCGTCCCAACATGGGCTATCTAGTTTGCTGCAGAGGGAGCAGGGACAGGCACATGAGTGTTAGCAGGTGTGGCCTGGGTGTTCCCCTGCCTCTGCCATTTGTTCCACTTGGCCTTCTTGGGCCGCATGTTGCCAGCCGGCTTGGGCGGGCGCTTCTTGCCCTGCGGACCGCGTGTGTGCTTGCAGTCCTTGGCGAAGTGCCCTGGCTGGTGGCAGGCGCCACACAGCCGCACATTCGGACCAGCCTTCGTGTTGGCTGGGCAATCCGACCACACATGCCCGGTGCCCTGGCATCGGCCACACTTCTCTTCACCTGCACCATGAATTCTTGCAATGGGCGCTGCAGCAGAGGAAAGAGGGTCAGAAATGCCCGCTGCCACCAATGCCTTGGCGGCAGCCGGCACAGCAACAGAATTGCGAATAATCTGGAAAGCCTCTGCCCTATTTGCTAGCTTGTCGACAGTCAGTGTTCCCGACATGCCCTGGAGGGCGGACTCAGACAGGCTACCAGACATGATGCCCTTTGCCAGAAACATTACCACCGAGAAGGCGTCACCTGGCGAGCAGGACGACAACGCCAGTTTCTGCTCGTAGTCGAGCGTTGCCTGGCTGATGTCTACCTTCCGATTCAGATCAAACTTTAGAATACTCACTGCATCTGCGACGAGGCGCATTAGCCCCGTCTTCAGGAGATTCTTCTCAAGGCTAGCCATGAATTCTTCCCAGCTCCGGTCCTCCTTGTAGGCTATCTCGATCAGGTCGGATACGACCTTGTAACCCTCGGTGGCCAGCCGATTGCGCCTCAGCAATTCGATAGGCTTGGCTACCATGTCTTGGACATCACTGTGCCACTTGCGCAGGTTCAAAATAAACTGTTCTTTCACCTTCTCTGATGGCTCAGGAGCCGCTGGAATCGGCGCAGGAATTCGCTCCTCGATCACCTTTTGCTCCTTCATCCAGAGGATGCGGGCAGCACGGTCTAGGCTTGCAGTGCGCAGCCCAGCCGCCTGTGATCCACTTGGCAGCTCCGCTGCACGGGCAGCTGCAGGTGCAGTTTCCTCCGCCGCAGTGTCCACCACTGCGGGGCTATCCTGCTTGGCAAATTCTTCGTTCAGATTCCTCTGAATCTCGCTCGCGGTGGGCTTGCGAAGTGTGCCCACGCCCTTCGAGCCCAGGGCTCCGAGATTCGGCAGCTTGATTTTGTGTTTGATTTTCGACGACGGCGTTGTCAGGCCCGTCCGGAACATTTTTGAAAATGTTCTTTCTTGAGTACAAGTTGCAATAATGTGTTTTGGATACCAACGCTCTTCGTCGAGAGGCAAGTGCTTTGGTGCTACGCAGAGGAACACGCAGGCGGCTACCTCGTCCGCCGTCACGTTGCATTTATTTCTCATTAACTTATCATCGTGCATTGGACTTGCTTAACATAGTCCGAGATTCCTCGGCGCGACGCTAGATGCCGTTCACAAGATTCCGTCGCAGCAAAGATGCTGACGGCGCGGCGTCCACACTAGGATTTAGGGTACTGAGTAGAACTACACAGTACAACTGGGGGGACCCGGGACCAGCAGCGGGTGGGGGCGAGCGCAGGGATGGGGGGGGGCATTGCAGGTTTTGTGAGGGGGGTAGGGGGATGAACGTGGGGACTATGTAGGACTAGCACAGCGCAGGTCATATGAGGGCAGGGCAGGGAGAGGCCCCTTCAGTTGAGACAAGGAAATTGCATCCTTGGGTGCAGCAAGTCATGATTTTGCAGCATTGCTGAGTGGCGACCCCCTGGCAAGAACGGTTGGGACCGAAGCAATGGGAGGGAGACTTTCAGGGTGGAGGCAGCTGTGTGTGGGGTAGCAGTATGGGGCGGTGCGAAGAGCAGCGCTTGCCTGGGCACCTCCCAGACCTGCGAATTCGTGCTTTAGATGATACCTTTTGCACTCGAGGTGACAACCTTGCCGATTTAAAGGCTAAAACATGTACATAATAAGCACCTCACCATTCTAGATGTATTGCCACTAGCTTAGTCGATCTCCCGGTGTAAAATTGAGAACTGCTTCCTTCCCATTTTCTCGAAATGTATCGTGGGATCTTGATGTATATTATTGTGGCCAAGTTATTGGCCAAGTTGTTTGTGGCACAGCCAATTGTTTACTCACAGGCCCCAATGCCACTCGCTGCCATTTGCAGTGTTCTATTTCAGTTCACGGCCTGTCATGTAGTTGCCATTGGCACAACATGAATGAGTGTCTGGACCTCGCAACGCCAAGGTCCTTGGTATTGTCCAAGTGACTCCTGAGCCATCGCTGCCACCCCGCCTCGTTGCCCGCCTTGTTGCCGGCCTCGTTGCCTGCCTTGTTGCCTGCCTTGTTGCCCGCCTTGTTGCCCGCCTTGTGGCCCGCCTTGTTGCCCGCCTTGTTGCCGGCCTTGTTGCCCGCCTTGTTGCCCGCCTTGTTGCCCGCCTTGTTGCCTGCCTTGTTGCCCGCCTTGCGTGTGCAGGAAGGGAGTGATGCATACGAGAAGGAGAACAAGGCGTTTGTCGCGGGGACAGGTACCCTGGAGCTGCGGCACGGGTGGCACATGGAGCCGCTGCACTACCCCTTGGTGCCCTTCTGGTGCCTCACCAACAAGCACGGCGGGGATGAGAACTGCTATGGCCGGCTGCCGTACGAGGCCCCCCACATGACGGTGCACTCGTACAACCAGCCGCACTGGCACGCATCGCTCGTGCCGTTCTACCCCAGGTGAGGGTGGGACCTGGCGATGGCCTGCTTCGCCCAAGTGGGGCCAGCGGGGGCTGTGTGGGCCCCAGGGCTTGCTGCCATGATGTGGCTGCATGAACGAACGGGCGCCACCTGGCCACTGCGAGCCCTGCTTGTTCCATGAGCGGATGGATCCCAGACCGGGACGCCTGCTGCGTCTCAGCGCATTTACTTACTTGAGAGTACAGTGGACGACAGGTCAATGAGCCTGTCGAGAAACGCTAACAAGTCAATCCCCATCAGCGCATGTGGCAGTTTTTATCCATCATCAGGCCAGGCCTCTCCTTACCACCCACGCTGCTGCTTGCCTGCCATGGATGCACCGTTGGTTGTCGTATGTATGATTGCTTGTTTCCCTGTACATTAAAGGCTGGTCATGGTGCCACTTGAGGGCACCTTGCACATGCAGCCCTTGGTGGAGTAGTCACGCGCTACGCCGCACGTGTCCCCTGCCCTTGCTAACGCGCGCTGGCGCCAGTCTGCCACCTGGATGCCCCCCCCATCCCGCGTCCCTGCAGAGTGCTCTCTGTGCGCGAGAAGGCCCGCGTGCAGGGCTTCCCCGACCACTTCCACTTCTGCGGCACCGTAAAGGAGCAGTACAAGCAGATTGCCAACGCCGTCTCGCCACAGCTGGCCAAGGCCATCGCGCGCTCCATACTGGAGGCGCTGGTATGTGTTCTTTTGGGAGCTGTGTGTGTCTGTTTGTGTGTGTGTATTGGTGGCAGGGGATGGGAAGAGGGCGGGAGGGCTGGAGGGAGTTACTTTAGAAGGGCTGCAGAAGCATGGAGGGGAAGGGGTGGGTGGCCAGCGTGAAGGGAGGGGGGGGGGGGGGGGGGGAGAATGCAGGGGTAAAGATTTGCCAGTTGGATTTGTGGTTTGTTTAGCTCATATACCCGAGCTACAACTTATGTACTCCTTATTCTGCTATGCTATTCTCTGGCATGCGCTCCCTAGTGCTAGCCTTGTTGCAAAGGGATGCAGTCGCAACCCTGCGAGCAGTCAGTGACACATACCCTATTTGACATTTCATTTTTTTCTCCGCGATGGTCCCCTGAGGTGATGTAGGTAGCCTGAGGTGATGTAGGTAGCCTTGGGCCTCGGCTGCAGGAGAATACAGCAGTATGGTGCAAATACTTGGGGTTCGGGTTTTAGGGTTTAGGGCTTAGGGTTTAGGGTTTTGGGTTTGGGGTTTGGGGTTTAGGGTTTAGGGAGAATACAGGAGTATGGTGCAGACACTTTGGCCTTGTCCAAGTGGCCCTGGATAGCAGTACCGTGCTCTCATGGCTTTGTGTGCGCACAATCCTCACCGCGTCGGCTCCTTGCCTGCGCATGCGTCCATTTGCGACGTGGTATCCTTCAGTGGGAGGCGCTCGGCTGGCGCACGAAGCCCTCCCGGCAGTTCTCACCTTCGCTGCAGAACTTTGCCGACTTCATGGCCAGCTTTAACGCCCGCCAGCTGAAGGACGCGCAGCAGTACCCCCCCTGGTGAGTAAATAGGGGTCATCCGTAGGGGCATCGGGCCGTGTGACGCATGTGGGGTGCTTCCTCAGCTGCATGGCTGGTTTTAGTCCTCTGGAAGGTGGCAGCATGTAATTTTCTTGGTAGCAGATGGTGGCTGTTACAACACTGATGGCTTTTGGGTGTTTGAAACCCACGCCCTTCGTAGCTTTGAATGTACCCCATAATCCAGCACGTAGTTGGTACTCGAGATGGGATCATCCTGCTGGCATGTGGATGTCTGGCAGACTCACAGTCGGCACCCATATTGCTCTGCTTGGGCATACGGACAGCCAGGATTGGCTGTCACAGGGCTCCTCTTGACAGGCCCGAAAGTAACTGCTTGCAACCGCACCTCAATCCACGGATTAGTAATACCCACACCTCCGCATTACCAAGTATTCACACGCGACGGTGGTCGCCTCCTCGGCCATGATACCCCCATCTTCCCCATCCTCCCACGCGACGGTGGTCGCCTCCTGTGCTGTCCCACCTGGCGGCTCTCACGGCTCACGGCTCGAAATTCTTCCCCCCCCCCCCCTGTTCAGAGCAAGGAGGAGCTGGCGCCGATGTTACCCAAGACGATGCCGATGACGTACGAAGAGATTCTCATCTTCTACAACACGGTGCAGCGGCGCGACCACTCCAACCGCTTCTGCACGGTAGGCATGGCCTTTCCTTGCACGCGGTAGGGTCTCGCACGGTAGGCACGGTAGGCACGTTCCTGGCTTGTGCGCAGTAAGGCATGGCCACCGCTTGTGAGCCTGGATCAGGCTAGGCAGTGTCCTCAGACCTTGGGTTGGTTACCTCTGCCCTCTCAGCATGCCATCCTGCTATCATGCTCATGAGCTCGTTCCTGTGATGCTGCCTTCCGCTCAAAATTGACATGACGCACCAAGGAGGCATCAAGCAGCTAAGGTCAGAATTACATTTTCTCATGTGTTTTTGTTAGGACCTTTCTCCCTGCCTTACTGACTTGCTGTCGGGAATCGACAAGACTTGTGCAGGAGCAGGTAGATCAGGCCCTGTAGGTGGCCCCTTGCCTGGTCCCTCGTTGCTGGACAAGTTCCTTGTATAGCCCTGATCACTCTTCATGCCCAATAAGTATTCCCAGACATGCGTGGAAACAGCGGCGGCTGCTCGCCCTTGTTTCTTTAATTGTATGTGCCTCGCCATTGAACGCCCGTTTGCTATCACGTGAGGCAAGGGGTACTCACGTCCGTCAGCTAACACGTGAGGCAAGGGTACTCATGCTTGTTAAGTATTACAACCGCGTTACTTTTTTTGCTCATGCTGCGCCAGTGGCCAAAATACCATGCTAAGCCTGTGCTAAGCAGTGCGCCCCTCCTGAACCTTGAACCCTGGTCGCGCTACCATTCACGTATCTTACCCTTTCCTTGTCTAGCATTTTAATGCCTGGGGTGCAACCGCTCACGCTGGCAAGTTTGGAAAACTGCCCACTTCGCAGAACATGCAATGACTCAGAGTCCATGTTGCGATTCCATGTTGCCCTTGATTACAGGCATAGGTTAAACTAGCATTCGCAGTCTTCTAGTACCGGCAAGGACGGGCGTCTGTTAGGGTTTGTCCTTTTCAACTTTGTCTCCTGCATCGGCAGTCACTGGATCTTGTCACGGCGGGCTAGGGATCAGGAATGCACCGTCCCTTGCACGTTGTATCCAGCTAGGCTGTACCCACATGCCACTGGTGTGTGCCCATCGGCGGCTACCCACACCTTGCGTGTGTGCCCTTATTTGGCTGCTGCCCGCATGCCATTGGTGTGCACCCATCGGCTGTCTGTGCTCCCCCCCACAGCAAAGCCCTTTCAACGTTCTGCGCGTGGTGGAGGAGAAACACCCGTGGTGCGGCCCTGAGGTCAAGGGGCTGGCCTGGCGCAGGTGTTCAGGCAGCAGCGAATGTCTCCAAGTTGCCATCCAGTACCGGTACGCCATCATCTGCGTGCAGTGGCAGGGAGGATGGGGGGAGTGGGTGCTGCACACGTGCGTGACCTTGTTGGCTGAAGTGCGTGAGGGATTTCTGGCTATAGATGGTGGGGGTTTAAAGCTGTGCCTGGACGCTCTCCACTGGAATAGCGGGTGCATGTCCAAGATTTGAAATATCACATTCAATGAGTTTGGGACGATGAATATGTCAGGCAGCGACGTCGAGCTCGGCAGTGCCAACCTACTAATCATGGGAATCGCGTGATTTACAGGATGGTCCTGTCTTTCTTCTTTTTTTATATGTCCCGTTTCTATCCATCCAGCGGCGGTGCCTTCTGCTGTCCTGGCATGAGACAGCTAGGGGGGCGTTGGGGGGGCCATGAACCCCAGAATTGGGTATCACCCATGCATCCACTCAGGCCGATTTATAACCGATAAATCTGCCCCGTCCTTAGCCATGCCCCCGCGTTTGTTTGCCGTGCCGTGCTGTGCCTGTTGCAGAGGGTTTAATGTCGCCGAGTGGTACAACGCGGACGCGGCCCGGCGCAAGGGCTACTATTGGGACCTGTTTGTCAAGCAGGCCACCCCTGAGGTGGTGAACGCGGTTCTGTCTCACAAGAAGGACAAGTTCCTGCTGCCCGGCACGCGCTGTGTGGACAAGCTGGTGTATGAGCCAAACGTGCAGGTGGGGTGCTGTATGGTGCTTCAGACTCGCTAACTATTTTTGCCTATCAATCCACCAACCGATTGATTGACCGACCCAACCAACGGACGAACAAACAAAGGAACAAACAATCGAACAAATGAACGAACAGGCGGGCGGGCGGGCGGGCGGGCAGGGGCGGGCGGGCGGGCGGGCGGGCGGGCGGGCGGGCGGGCGGGCGGGCGGGTGGGCAGGCGGGCGGGCGGGCGGGCAGGCGGGCGGGCGGGCGGGCGGGCGGGCAGACGTCCAGATGGCATATATTGCCACGCTTATGTCCGCAATGTGAAATTCGTATTTCCGCCCTGCGTCCGTGTTACGTGCGAGCGCATCCGAGCGAAAATGTTTTAAGGCACCCTCTCCAGTAGCATCTGCCTGCCTAACCCGTGAACTTGCCTCCTGACACAGACTCAACGCAGCGCTGCCTTGGGTCCTGTTCTTACCATGCTGCGCTTGTGCTGCATGCGGCGCCTTGCTTGATTGGTGCGCCCCCATTGTTGGTGTCTGTGTTTGGCGTGCCGCAGGCGGAGTGCGTATTTGACGCGATGGAGGCCCGCTACAAGAAGGAGCAGGCCAAAGGGTGGATCCCCACGGAGATGACCGAGGCACAGGCCGCCGCGGTGAAGAAGGAGAAGGCGGCAAAGAATGCTCTGGAGAGGCAGCCGAAACTGGTGCAGCGCGGCGCGGCCAAGCGGAAAACCAAGTCAGCCAGCAAGCACAGACCCGCGAAAAAGAGGGCCAGGCGGTGATGCGGGCGGAATGGATTGCGCACTGACGCGGTGCCCACAGAGCCATGCCAGAGTGCACGCGTCCAACTGCTATGCGTGTCATGGAATGATTCGAAGTTGCACATTATCAGCTGACCACCGAGCTTGAGGTACTTCCCTGGTCTGCAAAAGCTCACAGAGTACTGGCCTCGATCCCCGGCCATCGCATGCTCTTGGGAACGCGGATGCCCGCCTATGATGGCGCGGATGCTAGTTTGCCCTTGGCCCACCGATTGACGGCCGGTCTGCTTGGTTGCTACACCTATTGCCAGCCAGGACCAGGTGGGGGCGTCCTGCTGCCGGCTCCTGTCAAACGGGCCACCGAACAGTTGTCGGCCGTGATGACAGATACTTGACATGCATCATGGCAGCCCCTGGGGAATTGAGGCATGTTGACGAATACGCTCTGTAACCCACCCCAACAAGGCAACATTCGAAGTGGCCAATCAAGTTCTGTGCGCTTATTGGTGAGCATTTCTGCCCTCCTCGTGTGGGTCATCAGGAGCGCGGCAGACTAAAATAATGATGGTCAAAGTGCTTTTTGGTCAAAGTCGATCTCTTGTGGCCTCTGTACCCCTTCCATGCAGTTCATTGCACTCCCAGACCTAGCCCTTGATATTCTCCACGTCCCGTGTCATCTTGGGTAGCTGCCAAGCATTTGTGGAGGCCTTGAAATGATCGGAGTGAGGTGCAAGTTTATTTCCAGCAACCACCACCACCACCTTTCCACCCATGGATTTCATGCCTCAGGCTTTGAGCCTTCATCGACCTTGTCTATTTTGTACACCGGCAAAGCTGCTTGCGGGAATCAGCTGCTCAGACGAATGTTGCCTGCAAACGTCTACGGCCAAATAGCGTAATTTAGAGAAATATTAATGACATAAAATCTTATACATCAATTGCGCATGAATGAACCAACTCGTCACGCAGCTTCCCGTTGGGGAGGCGAAGCGTTAATCCTCATCATGATAGTGTAGGCGACCAGGCCAATCTACTGGTCTATCTAAGTATCTTTTCCTAGTATTATTGCCCTCACCGCTGTATACAGTAGGGGGCAGGGTCCTGAGTTGCCCAGTTGTGGCCGCAAAGGTGGTTCACCCTGAAATCACCCATCATGGCTAGCTCACCGGAAGGTGCATCCAGGGCTAGCCTTGAACGTGAGTTCAGGGTCACGCTAGAAAAGCGATTGTCACCCACATCTAACCCACAACTCAACGGCGTGGCTAGCGGCTTGGGTCAGAATACAGTCGGCGACATACGATCAATTAATTAGTAATTAATTAATGTACACGTAAATGCGTCACGTGAGCATAGGTCCTCAGGGAAATGAGTATGGGATGGGGTGGGTGGTGTAGCGATCTAGTTCCGAGTCACAGGTTTGTGGGCACCACGACCCGTATCGCTATGCCTGCCAAACTTGCCCACAACCGCCGGAGCCCCCACCGACTGGGTGGTGGTGTCCTTCATTACTGTCTACCACCTATTAAGTGAGACAACTATTCCTGGACGCATGGACCTGTCTTTACGCGTCATTGATCTGCCTCCATATTTACAGGCAAACCAGGGGGCTCCCCGGGCGTGAGCCGCCCCGTCTAGCCCGCAGCTGTTGAGCTGTCCTCTAGATCTACTGTAATGGCAGACGAGGCGGTAGTGTAGCGGCTATCCTCAGGGGCAGTTACAGCTCAGATGAGGATTATATCCCCATCTAATGACTATATGCACTGGTTGTCTCCTTGATAGGGTTGAGCCGGGCATAAGTAAGTAAGTACTTGCGTGTCATGCGCATGGGCATGCAACGGAGTGCTAAGCTAATCTCATTAGAAAATAATGACGTACGTACGCGAAAGTTACAAATATCGATGGAATCATTAAAAATTAAATTAAATTAAATTATAACTTGCCTCCGTTGGGAGATCATGTAGCACATATTCCGTGATGGATGGGTGGAGTGGAGGAAGCCGCGTAATCGAACTAATCTAACTCTAAGCTATCTAGTCTAGAAAAATCCTAAATTCACTACTCAGCAAAACGCCCCTTCCTCTTAGGGGGGGGTGGCTTGCCCACAGGGGCTGGCGTGTGAGCCTTGACAATCTTCTGCCACCGCGTCTTGTTCTGCATGGCAGTCCAAAGAAGGGAGAGAGAGCTAGTCGATGCGGTGTTCAAACTGGGCTGGGACCACTAGGTCGGCCAGCAACATCTGGATGTAGTTCATGGCAGGCTTACCTAGCTTCCTGAGAATGTCCTTGGCCGGGGCCAGGCCAGGTCAAAACATGCCGCCCTGGTTGGCCAAGCCGCTGGGGGCCGGCCAGACCAAGGGCGGTGTCAACCTGGCTGGTGTGAGCAAGATGTCCTACAAAAGCTATCCTACGCTGCCTAATCTCGTCCGAAATACGAGGCACCCCCTGATACAAAGACTCTAATGACCTATGCTTGGAAAACTCTACGTTCAGGACCTGTCGGAGCATCCTGTAAACCGTGCCGTCTAGCTTAGCTGCCAGTGTTTCCGTGAGTGTCCACGCCTCTGCGCCATACATACGTGAGCACCGTGAGGACGAGGACCTTGAAGAGCATGCGCTTGCGGTGCTCGCCCAGGCCCTTCGAGCGCCAGTAGGTGGTGAGCGAACGGAGCCTGGCCCAGGCCAGGCCGATGCGGATGTCCACATCGTCGGCGGTGTCAGGGAGCATGCTCCCCAACAGTTTGAAGCGGTCACGGAACGGGACCTCCGTCCCGTCGAGCGGGCGCGGCAGCGGTGGGCGACTGGAGGACCCAATCACGATCGCCTCAATTTTGACACTAATCTCCAACCCCACCGCCCTCGCCTCCAAGCCCAGACAGTCCAGCCAGGTCTGAATGTGCTCGGGGCACGCGATGAGGGTGGTGTCGTCCGCATAAATCAGATCGGCCAGGCGGTAGCCAGTGGCCACCCCGCCGTGCTCGCGCTCCTGAAGGATGCCCAAGCCTGGCTCAAACCCCTTAACAGTGTAAAATCATACGCCGTATTATACGCCGTATCGCGCGTATTATACGCGATACGCGAGCAGCGCGTACGAAAACGGGGTACTTTCGTACGCGCCGCGTATTTTAGGGTATTTCTTGCGTATCGCGTATTTTTTTGCGTATTTTTTGCGTATTTTTGGCTCCGGCATCAGTTTACAGCTCGGGTGAAGCGGAAGTTTCTAGACTAGGCTGCGGCGCGCCGAGTAGTAGAAACAAGTGAGCAGCAAGGTGCCACTTGGCCAAGATCAATGCATATGGCTGCGTGTATTCGGGCAGGACAGGAAGGCACCGTTATAATAGAAGACAAAATGTGCCAAGATAATTCGTCTGCCAGCAAGATCGCGGTGGTCACCTATCGTAGCATATCAACAGGCGCCATGGCTACGGAGAGTGAGGAGATGGACCATGATGATGATGGGGCCGACGAGTTAGAGGCTGATTCTGAGGATGTTTGGACATATGTTAGCAAAGAGCGTGTCTTCAAGGATGGGCAGCAGACAAATAACAGCTGGAAATGTACCTCGGCAAGCAGGGCGACTTTGACGACGAGGGTGCCCAGAGGCAAGCCAAGTTGTGCGACGTTGAAGTCGAGGACCAACCGGGGGGTTTCAAGATCGAGCCCTATTAGTGGTGGCTTACCTGGGGGGGGAATGTTCCTGAGTTGCAGCGCGTGGCTGTCAGGGTGCTGGCCCAGCCAGTATCCAATTCAGCCGTGGAGCGGCCGGGTGAACAGCACGGCTGGGTGGCTCAAGTCCCTCAGACGCAACAGGATGACTGATGAGACCCTAAACAAGATGGTCTATGTCTGCCACAACCTGCGTGCCCTGAACAAGATCAAGGCTCATCTTGCGTTTGATGACTAAAGGACCCTTGCCCGACATGCGGTGACGGTTATTGCAGCTGTTTCGTGATGTGAAGCACGATGCACTAGTGCCTTATTATAGGCCATGCAGGTCAATGCAGCCAATCAGTGGCCACCTTACCACATGTGATCAGTTTTCACGGAAGTGCCAGCAATAGGGCATGCAGGTTGCATGAATGACTTTGTTAGCCTGCATGCCAGCCATAAAGCCTTTTGTATCCTTGCTTCATGCAGAACCATTATTAGTAATGGCCGGCCTACGATGAGTAGGCAATGTGTCTTATTTCTGGCAAAATGTCTTATTCAGTACCCCTAGTTGAATATAAACTTGACGTTTTGTCGTGCTTTTATTGAGTAACTATTCATTAGGGACAGCGCTTGTTGTTCTAGGTAGTGACGACATTGGCGAGGCCATGTGATAATGTGGCATATAAAGCCAAACTTGTGATGCTGGAGAACATTTTGGGTTGGTCAGATTGATGAATGATCATCAAAACCATGCAAAAACAGACTTTGAAGAGGTTAGCGTACGATTAGCGTATAATACACCGTATGAAGCGTATTATACATTATACACCTGGGCCGCGTACGATAGCGTATTGCGTATGATTTTACACTGAATGACGTGCTCAGAATGCAAGGCACAGTTCAAGGGTTCTTCTACCCGAGGAAGGTGCCATATCATGGGCGGCACGTATGCCAAGGATGCGAAAGTGTGCCCATGCTCGAAGCCGCTCAAGGCATTGCGTCTCAAGCTGTTGAGGGAGCAGGCGGAGAAGGATGACAAGGCCAGGAAGAGAAAGGCGGGTAGTGACGCCGGGAAGCAGGCTGATGCGCGGCAGATGGGAGGCATGCAGAGTGATCAGTTTTCACGGAAGTGCCAGCAATAGGGCATGCAGGTTGCATGAATGCATGCACTTTGTTAGCCTGCATGCCATGCAGCCATAAAGCCTTTTGTATCCTTGCTTCATGCAGAACCATTAGTAATGGCCGGCCGTACGATGAGTAGGCAATGTGTCTTATTTCTGGCAAAATGTCTTATTCAGTACCCCTAGTTGAATATAAACTTGACGGTTTTTTGTTGTCTAATCACCAAGAAAATGTCCTCATATGAGGACATTTTTAAGCATGGATACCATTTGTAATAACTCACATATTTCAACATATCCATGGGTACGGCATGGAACCATGTTCATTTATGATATGTTCAAGAGTAGCAATGCTTAACATCCATGAAATATGCTCATTGTATAATGGTTTACGATTTATGAATGCAGGGGGGTCGCTACGCGAGTGACCAACAAGCACTCAAGTCAACAATATGCCAAGAAAGAAGGCAGGGCCAGGTCATGGCTGGTCCTGAAAATGCACCCAAGGTGCCCACAACATGTCTACGTTACACCCTCGCTATCCTAGACCCTGCAGCCTGCCGGGGGGGGCACAAAATGTAACTGGCAGCCAGGGACCATGGTGCAGGCCAAATAGCAGGTGTAAAGCTAGCTCAAAGCTAGCCCAGTCCAAAGAATGAAATAAGAAGCAAATACTTGCCAAGGTTAGGTCTATGATCGTTATTGGAGGCTTGGCTGCCACCACGGTGCTCGACAATGATGCTGAAGCCTTCAATTATATATGAAGCAGATACTGCAAAGAGGCACAAATAGCAATACAAGCACAATGTAAGCATGACAAGCTCAAGTTTCCAAGCCAGTCTAGCTCACTTGGACATGAGGTTAAGCGTTAGAAACATATGGGCAACATCCCAGCAAGCCTTGAAAAAGTTTTCAGCAACAAGGCAGTATATGTGTTAAATCAAACTACCACATTGCAACTAAGCACAGTGACTTCTACTTGCTGCTGTTTTGACGACGCAAGGCCGTTTACCTTTTCAGTGACACCACGGGAAAAGAAAGCATTACCCAGCAAACTTCCTTTAAGTTCCCCGGACATAGGCGTAATCACAACCACGACGTTGGGCATTGAAAAGAACCGGAATCATTAAGTCTGCGGGAGTAATAAGCTACGATACTCTTGACACGCTTGTTTAGAACGATGCGGTTGCGGATGACATCCGGAACCTTGTTCTTGACGTGCGCCCAGGCCGCCAGCTGCGCGGGACAGCTCAAGAAATATATATTAAAGGACGGTGACGCCCGGGAAGCACCCAGCCTTGCGGCAAAAGTAAAATATGGCTCGCGCTCGCCGTGGTTTTCGCCAGGCGTGACTGCGATATCACGACGAAAAAATGGAGACTCTTTGACCCATCTAACTGCCCAGGTCCCTCTGTTGCCCGGGTCGCCCATTAACCCAGAAGCGTACCATAACCCATACTCGCGATATCCGCAGCTACTGGGCGGAAAAAGAAATTGTAAAACCGAACTGCATACTGACCTATCATGCCATCTACGTAGCTTCCAGATTTTCTTCAACGATGCCAAAATCCGTTCATGAACAATATTTTCGACTTATACAAAGCAACTGCACGTCAAAAGCAGCATCTTCGAAATGACTAGATGATGATCTAAAGTTCTGTCTTCATTCGGGGCAAAATAATGGCCTATAACGTTCAGGCAAGCCTCAGAACTGGAACGACCCCATAGCTGTCACTCGACAAAATACTCGATTACATTGCAACGTTCTTGCTGTAGTAGGTACTTTTCCTCGCCTCATATTTTCCAGGTACGGTCGGCCCCTGTCGACCCCGGGGGCTTGGCGCGCTCAGTACCTATCCCAGTTTCGCGCCAAAACCCACCAGGGATCCTCAGGACCAACTTTGGCGCCAAAACCGCCCCCCTGACCCCCCCCGTCTCAAACGAGGACTATGTCCTCAAATGAGGACATTTGGTTTTTGGACATTGTGCTTTTATTGAGTAACTATTCACACAGCGCTTGTTGTTCTAGGTAGTGACGACATTGGCGAGGCCATGTGATAATGTGGCATATAAAGCCAAACTTGTGATGCTGGAGAACATGTTGGGTTGGTCAGATTGATGAATGATCATCAAAACCATGCAAAAACAGATTTTTAAGAGGTTAGCGTACAATTAGCGTATAATACACCGTATGAAGCGTATTATACATTATACACCTGGGCCGCGTACGATAGCGTATTGCGTATGATTTTACACTGCCCCTTAATTTAAGAGTAGTAAACGTGCCCGGCGCATGACGTGATCCACGACAATAATGAACAGATATGGGGACAGGACACATTGAACCTTGCCACACCCCGTGGTGAAGGGGGAATGGTGGGGTGGTGCCTTCCGCAGTCCGCACTACTGCCTGTGAGCCCTCATACAGTCGACGAATGGCAGCAATAAACGCTGGTGGTACCCGGTCCAGAGCTAGGATGGCCCAAAGAGCCTCCCAGAGGACCGTGTCAAAGGCCTTGATATAGTCAAAAAAAATGAAGACCAGCGGCAAACTGTCAGGGCACAGGCGACGCACCTCCTCCATCAACCGGCGCGCGACAAACACAGCCATGACAGTGTTACGAACACGACGGAAACCCATCTGAGACTCACCCAGGCGTGGGTTCAGCGCGGCGCGAAGCCGATGCCGGCATCATGCGCATGGAGACCTTCAGCGCGGCGCTCTGGAGGCAGACACCCCAGTTAAAGCCCCCGACCGGCTAAGCTATATGGCGGTCGGCCACGTTGAGCTTGGGAGAAGGTGAACACAGAGAACTTCTGTCGGAGCTGGCCAACCACTGGTTTATTGTCCAAAAACCAAATGTCCTCATTTGAGGACATAGTCCTCGTTTGAGACGGGGGGGGTCAGGGGCGCGGTTTTGGCGCCACATTTGGTCCTAGGGTCACTTGGTGGGTTTTGGCGCGAAACTGGGATAGGTACTGAGCGCGCCAAGCCCCTGGGGTCGACAGGGGTCGACCGTACCTGGAAAATATGAGGCGGCGAAAAGTACCTACAATAGCAAGAACATCGCAATGCAATCGAGTGTTTTGTCGAGTGGCGGCTATGGGGTCGTGCCAGTTCCGAGGCTTGCCTGAATGTTATAGAATAGGGCATTATTTTGCCCCGGACGAAGACAGCATTTTAGATCGTCATCTAGTGATTTCGAAGATGCTATTCTTCACGTGCAGGTTTGTATATGTCGAAAATTTTGTTCATGAACGGATTTTGGCATTGTTGAAGAAAATCTGAGAGCTACGTAGATCGCATGATAGGTCAGTTCGCAGTTCGGTTTTACAATTTCTTTTTCCGCCCAGGCGCTGCAGATATCGCGAGTATGGGTTATGGTACGCTTCTGGGCTTATGGGCGACATGGGGAGAAGAGGGACCTGGGCAGGTGCATGCGTCAAAGAGTCTCTATTTTTTCGTCGTGATGTCGCAGTCGCGCCTGGCGAAAACCAGGGCGATCGCGAGCCATATTTTTCTTTTGCCGCAAGGCTTGGTGCTTCCCACGCGTCACCGTCCTTTAATATATATTTCTTGAGCTGGCCCGCGCAGCTGGCGGCCTGGGCGCACGTAAAGAACAAGGATCCGACTGTCATTCTCAACCGCATCCTTCTAAGTAAGCGTGTTAAGCGGATTGTAACCTATAACTCCCGCAGACGTGATAATTCCGGTTGCTTTCAATGCCCAACTTCGTGGTTTTGATTACGCCTATGTCCGGGGGATAACGGAGGTTTGCTGGGCGGTACTTTCTTTTCCCGTTGCGTCACTGAAAAGGTAAACGGCCTTGCGTCGTCAAAACAGCAGCAAGTAGAAGTCGCTGTGCTTTATTGCGATGTGGTAGTTTGATTCAACACATATACTGCCTTGTTGCTGAGAAGTTTTTCAAGGCTTGCTGGTATGTTGCCCATATGTTTCTAATGCTTCAACTCATGTCCAAGTGATCAAGACTGGCTTGGAAACTTGAGCTTGTCATGTTTACATTGTGCTTGTGCTACAACTTGTGCCTCTTTGCAGTATATGTTTCATATATAACGTAGCTTTGACATGGCTCTGTATATAGGTTTATAGCTGGGCGTTTGCTTTGGTTTGAGTGATTTCACTCTGCTGTAAGTAATTATATTTTTAATATATAACGTAAGGGTTCAACATGATGGTTTAGCACCGTGGTGGCAGCCGAGCCTCTACTAACGATCATGGACCTAACCTTGGCAAGTATTTGCATCATATTTCACTCTTTGGACTGAGCTAGCTTTACACCTGCTGTTTGGCCTGCACCATGGTCCCTGGCTGCCAGTTCATTTTGTGCCCCCCCCCCTGGCAGGCTGCAGGGTCTAGGACTGCGAGGGTGTAACATAGACATGTTGTGGGCACCCTGGGTGCATTTTCAGGACCAGCCATGACCTGGCCATGCCTTCTTTCTTGGCATATTGTTGACTTGAGTGCTATTTGGTCACTCGCGTAGCGACCCCCCTGCATTCATAAATCGTAAACAATTATTATACAATGAGCATATTTCATGCATGGATGTTAAGCATTGCAACTCTTGAACATATCATAAATGAACATGGTTCCATGCCGTACCCATGGATGTGTTGACATGTGTTAGTTATTACAAATGGTATCCATGCTAGAAAATGTCCTCATTTGAGGACATTTTCTTGGTGATTAGACAATTTATGTCTTAGCCAGCAAAGCCTATCCGGTTAGCCGTAACCGTGGGACAGGCTAGCTGTCCGTACCGACCCGGATAAGGCCCCGGACTGGGGCCTAGGTGGCGCCGGCCCTAGGCGCCGCCCTTAGACCGGTCGACCGCATCGGACCGCCGGATTATAGCCGGCGGCTTAGCGGACGCTAGCGGAAGGCGTGCGGACGGACATGGGGAACTTAGAGCCAGATCCTAGGGCTCTAGAGTTACTCAACTACCCCGATAGTTACCGGGGTCAGCAGCAGAGCCCTTCTTGTACAGCATGACGCGGATGGCCATCTGCCACTCAGCAGGCGGAGGCTCGTCAGAGAGCAGAACACGGTTGCAGAACGCCAGCAGAAGATCCCACACCGCCGGGTCAGGGGTCTTCAGCAGCTCAGCGGAAAGGTGGTCGGCACCGACCGCCGCGTCGTACCGCAGGCGAGCAAGGGCGCCGTCCAATTCCTTCAACGTGAAGGGGTGGTCGACGTCGTTGGTGGCAAGGCAGCCCTCCATGCAAAGGCGGGGACTTGGTAGTCCGGCGGCCGAGGAGGGGGGCGCCGGCGGCGGCGGGGGTCCTGCAACACCGAGACGGGCGGCCGTCTCGGGGTGAAGCGGCGGGGGGGGGACGCGAGCCACACCTGTCAAGGAAACATTGCGGGCCAACCAGCGGTCAAGGCTTACCGGCGCCGTGCCGTCCCCCGTATGCTCCACCGGGGTGCGCTGCCGCCGCGGCCGCCGAGCCGGTCGAGGTGGTACCACATGTCCTTGCCCTGGTTGCGAGCTTGGCAGGCCTTGGCATCTGCGATGCACTGGGCCGCCTCTAGCTGCGTCCTGAGCATGCTCGTAGGCCTCGACGAGCCGGGCGGCCTTGAGCACCGGTTTCTGCAGCGGGTCCCGGTTACGCTTGAGGCGGTGCCGGGCGGCCAAGACCTTGCTTGGGGTCCTGGCGGTAGAGCGGGCTGGGGCGGCGGCGGGGCATGACCGGCAGGTGCCGGGCCGCCAGCAACGGGGCACGGGCCGCAAAGCCCGCAAAAATGGCGGCGTTGGGAGCACCCTTGTCCAGCTCGTCGACGTCCGCCCGGGCGTCCAGGGCCGACAGGTACTCCATGCAGTCGGCACCGGTTCCGCTCGTGCTCGGCGTCCGTCCAGTCCTCAGGATCTCCCCGGACCGGGCGTAGAGCAGACCAGTCAGGGCGGGCCACTGGGGCGCGGCGCTCGGGGACATGGAACCGGAGCCGAATGGTCGCGCGCACCAACCGCGGTGGTCAGAGCACACCGTGGGCGTGTCAAACACTCGGGTGTCCAGAACCGAAGTGCACCTGGGTTGCCGTACATACCACCACGTAGTCCATGCAGACAGGCCTGACGGCCGTTGGGGCCCCGAAAAGTGACAAAGTCCTGTGAGGGACGTTGGAAGTGGCAGCTGACAGCAACCATCCCACTATCCCGCAAAAAGGCAGAAAACAGGGGAGTGTTGTCGTTAGCAGCTGTGTTGGCAGCTTAAGGCGCAAAGAGACTGCCAGCAGTGCCCACGGGGAGCGTGGCGTTGGCGTCGAGCAGCATAACCAAAAAGTGGCGGGCCGGGGTGAGCGATATGTCCTCACCTGGCGTGCCCCAGGCCGCGCGCGGCAGGGCCGCCACCCGTGGACTTTTCGTGATAATAGGCTCGGCATGGACATGTGCTACACTAGACGTGGAGGGCTCACACCCGGGCACTGAGCCTCCTGGTTTGTCTGTAATATGGTCAGGCAGATGGTAGTAACGCAAGGATAGATGGCAAGTAGTGATGAAGGAGACCACCCCCAAGTCTGAGGGGGCTCCGCGTGTGACCGCGTATGGCATTCATAGCGATTCGGGCCCTGGTGCCCACAACCCTGTATAACTAGGACCTAGATAGCTTACACCATCCATTCCATCCCATGTTCCCCTCCCACTGATCGAGGACTTATGCTCACGTGACGCAGTCACATTTTTTTTTTAATTAATTTTTAATTAATTAATTTTTTATTAATTACTGTAATCCATTCCATCCCATGTTCCCTTCCCACTGAGGACTTATTATGCTCACGTGACGCAGTCACGTGTCTATTAATTAATTAACTTGTTATGATATGCTCACATATGGGTCTTATTGCACCCACAGAACTTGCCGGATCGTCTATCGTGTCTGATTGCAGCTGTGGCATGCATGTGCCTCTGGCATGAAGGAGATTAAAGAGGTCTCTGCCCTTTCTTCCTGTTGTGCACATACAGGGATTAAATGCACTTCGGTGCTCCGTGACTCCCCAACGGGAGCACGAGTTTAATTAAACCGTGTTTTTTTACAACGCGATACATCACGTTGTAGGGTTAGAACGCGGTGTATCGCGTTGTAATCTGACAACTGGCAAGCCTATAAACATGCGATTTTTGGTCTGAAACTTTCAATACAGGTCAGAAACATCTCATAGAATTCAAGAAAAAATCCTGGTATTTTTGGTATTTTTTTTGTGACAGCTGCAAACAAATATGTACCACTGAAATCAGGCATTTTCGCGGAACGAAGGTGAAGACGACGGCGATGGCGGCAGGTAGATCTCGCCAGTTTTCGCGCGAATTTCAGTGGCTGTCAGTGGGTGGCACGACCATGATGATGCGTTCAAAGGTTGATAATTAGTTTCTACGAGTTTGTTGAGGTACTGGGGCAAAGGAAACGTAGTTTTTTCCAGTTTCTCACCCAAATTTCATGCGGAAACCCCTGGAAACCGGCACACATATTATTACGGCAAGACTCGGGTCTGCTGCAGCACCATGCTTGGTATTTCCATGGTGTTTCGACTTCACATGTTTATTCATTCCGAACGCTGTGCCAACACACCTAGTCACGTGCCGCCAACGCACGGTACACAACCAGCCATAGCCTAGTCCTAGTACAGCCATGCTACGCCCTGGCTATGTTCAGATTACTTGCCCACGCTCCTTGCTATGATATGCTCACATGGGTCTTATTGCACCCACAGTTTGCCGGATCGTTAGCCTGTCCTTTTAGCTAGCCGCGCCCGATTGCAGCTGTGGCATGCCTTTGGCATGAAGGAGACTGGGGGTCTCTGCCCTTTCTCCTGTAGTGCACACACAGGGATTAAAAGCACTTCGGTGCTCCGTGACTCCCCAACGGGAGCACGAGTTTAATTAATTAATTAATTAATTCCGAACGCCCGGACTCTCGGCTAAACCGAGATTTGTGCAGACTTTTATTGGGTAGCTCCGGGCATGATGGTGCCTGCAAATAGCGTAAGGCGTGACCGTGGATATTGCTACGGTATGCTGTATTTTCCTGGAAATGGCCTCTGCCACCGGCTCAATAGTGCTTGCAGGCGTAAGTATATCGTGTTTCTACCTAGTTTCTGCCAGTTTTCCACTTATTTCTACCGACCTCTGCCCAGCCTCTCTAAGACCGCCATCCTACTCGACGTTGCTTGCACTTGTCAGCCATAGCAGCCTGGTTGCAGTTGCGCAGTATTTAGGTGCTGTATACGTCGTCAAGCCGTGCATATATCGTGAGGATTGGATGTTGATGGTTTATACAGCGTTGATTGTGCAAGCAGATCAGCTAGGTGCCCATAATCATGCCGTGTATAATCATGTGTTGTTAGCATCTTGCCACCATTTGCTAGCATGCATTCCAGCGTCATCTTCGCCTGCATGTAAGCTCATGGATCACTCAACCAATCCAAGCCTTGCATTACACGTGCCTCTTTCTTTCAGTATTGCACGCGTTATGGAATGAAAACCCAGCACCTCCCTTCCCATGGGGCATGTACTCAACACGTTGTGAGAGTGGATGATGCTTTGGCTATGGCTGCCTGATGCAGTCATATTAGGTCATCCAGTCATGATGTTTGATGCATGTTTGATGCTGTATAACCTATACAACACCTATTTTCAACGTTTTGACCCTCCAAGCTCACTATGGCCCCGTTTATGGGGCTCGTGTCGTTGCGTCATGTTGTGAAGGGCTCTCATTTTTCCCACTGCGTTGTGTTGTACTGCGTTGTGTTTGTGATGCTGATGAAAAATAGCTCCAGTGGCCCAATGGGCCTGAGTTTTGTTCCACAAAGCCTGCATATGTTCTGATTTGGCACGCCGCAACGGTGAAAACCATTTGCGTTCAGTGCCGGTCCGCGGAAAACACGATCTGCAAATGAATCCAGGCCGGAATCGAACTGGGGACCTCTCGCACCAACTTTTGCTGACTATAGGACGGACGTCTCCTCGGATCCTAAGGCATCGCCAGCTGACACCTACAGTCCAACCGCAAAAGTTCTCCTTTCCGGGGAGTGATGCAAGCCATTCGGATTTGGCACTAGATATGCATATGTTGCCCATAGCTCGTGCAAGAAGCCAGATTTTTTTCATGAACCATTTGTGAATAAGCACATGACTTGTGACCTAGGGTCAGCAAATCACGGTCATGGTCAGACCCCCCTGTATTCAAACCAGTGTATCTCTCTAATGAATTAGCATGTTGTAGGTCTGAGTAGCTAAAACAAAACTTTGATTTATGGGCTTTCAGGAAAGTATATACATGACCATGAAATTTTTTTTCCTTAGGTGCTATACGCGTTCTAAAAAAAGCTTACAACGCGATATATCGCGTTCTAATTAAAAAAAAAACACGCGTTAATTAATTAACTAATTAATGGCCTTAGTAGCGCCAGTACTGTGTTGAAAGGCTCAGCATACTACCGGATGCCTCCAGCCAGTTGTTCAGCCTATGCACTCGCCTGCCTACCCCACACACTTCGTCTTCAGTTTTATTTGTGCCAGCCAGTGCACCCGCCATGTCACTCACGCACTTTCCAGCTTTATTAGTGCACCCACAGTTTATGCCAGACTCTCCTCGTTAGTAGTTTTGATCGCAGCTGTACATATGTGGCTTGCCTCCGGGCATGAGGGCAGACGGGTGTCTCTGCGATCCCCTAGCTTCCCAGCGCACAACATGCACGGATGAAAAGCGCACTTTATGTATTGTATTATATATATAAATTTTAAAAATATAATTACTTACAGCAGAGTAAAATCACTCAAACCAAAGCAAACGCCCAGCTATAAACCTATATACAGAGCCATGTCAAAGCTCTATACTACGATAAGACCAATGGAAACGCCTAACGGGAGGAACCTAATAGCCCTGCTGCACCGCAAAATCAGCCCGCGTACGGCGGAGCATGATGTCAGCCATGGCCCGAGTCAGCGCCACCGACAAGCGCTGACGCCAATATGACGTCCAGGTCCGCGCCGACCATGGGGCCCGCTGGCCCTCCAGGTCCAGCCGGTCCTCCCGGAGCCGGCAACACTCCTTGAAGAAGGCGGAGGTCAGGGGCCCCATGGCCCCAAACTCCTCCAGGACAAAGGGCACCACACGATGGTGCCCGACGTCGCCGTAGGCCAGGAGCTTGGCCCGCTCCGCCCGGTCCGCCGTGTAACCTGCCGTGAGGGAGGCCCCAGCCACGTGGCTAAGAGCCAAGGGCCGCGCCACCGAAACGTCAATAAGCAGATGCCGGCCACCCCCCTCAAAGTCCAGCACCACGATGTCAGGCCGGTGGTTGGGGGAATAGAAGGCAGCGCCATCCGCATCCTCGGACCGGATGTTCGCGTGGGGGAAAACCGACCGAATCATGGCGAGCACCACCGTCAGGAGGACAGTGTGCAAATACAAATACCAATTCTGATTCTGTTGGCCCCCCACATTGCAGGCAAGGTAGTGAGTCCCCGTGGGATCCAGCGGCTGCCCACAGCTACCACAAGGCCGCCCGGCCGGAACAAGAGGCTGCGGGGCAAATAGCTGGTGCCGGAGCGCCACCGAGTAGTGGCTGGGAGCCAAGGCGAATGGGGGGGCCATGGGAAGAGCACGAAGGTACGCCGAGCCCACACTCCGCAAGGAAAGCGAGAACAGCCACGCACGTCCCTGGGCGTTGAGGTCCGCGAAAAGAGCAATCCAATCAGCCGTGTGCAGAATACCCGCGTAGGTTTTCTGGTGTTTATCGATGACGCGAGCAGGGAATGCGGCGGGAGATTGAACGGAGGCGACCGAGGGAGTGCCGCGAGGGAGGTGGCGCTGTACCGCCTGAGCGGCACGGACGGGAGAACAGGCCTGCTGGATCTCAGCATAGGCCTCCTGGATGGCGGTGACGAAGGGCAAAGGGCTGCTGGGGTCCAGGAGGTCAGGCGCTGCCGTTGCCAAAAGGGGCAGGAGCCGGCAGCTTTCCGCCCACGACTGGGCGACGGAGCCCAAAAAGGCTGCTGGGGCCAGCCGGGCGGCACGAGTCAGACCGCAGCCACCCATCCGTGCAGGCAGGGAGGCAATGCGAATAGCATGTGGCGGGAGGTCGGGGCCCGGGACCAGCTGCGCCAAGGCCGACTGGATGCGTTCGTCGTGGCCCTCGGCGGCCAGCCGGACCTGAGACGGAAGAGCGCCCCGGAGCCAGTGAACGACGCGAGGGTGAGCGCAAAACCACATTATATATATATATACTTATACTCCGCAACTCCCCAAAGGGAGCGTGTGTAACTAATTAATTCATTAATGGTTTCCTACATCTCCCACCCCAGAGCCTCTTGGCCCTGGAGGTTACTCGAGCTGTCGAGCATGAAAAAGAGGGCGAATAGAAATCAATAGGTTGACCTAATGATAAATAGCAGGTCCTTGCACATCATCACCTTGCCCTGAGCTGCATGAGCGCTTATTCACAAATGCCGCTCTAAAACATCCAGAAACTCGGTAGATGCATTCCTTAGAAGATCTACCTTGCTGGGCAAGGCTAGTTCCCTGCCAGATCCGACTACGCGGGTTGATTCCTCCACCCCCTGTCTTTAACAACCTGAAAAACCGTTGCCCAAGGGCAGGGTTAATGCCGGAATAGAATGCTTCCGACGACCGCTTGCAGTAATAAGGAAAATACATTTTTTGGAGAATATCCACTGGCAAGGGTTTGGGCCTACCACATTTTCCCATTCCCCGGGAAGTGCCTCGCATACGCTTGCAATAACCTTCTACTATCGGCCCGATTTGCATCGTGCCTCTGCCACTGCATCGCTGTTGCCTTGTCGACGCTCCGCTGCTTACGCTAAATTTTCCCAGGCACTGTATCAGGCGGGAAGACCCCGGCTAGCAATTGGAATTTTCCGCCATTTGAAAACCAACTTCCTGCTTTCCTACCCGCAAAAACGCAGGAAACCGCAAAGGAAAAAATCCCAGAAGAAACGTAACGAGCAATATTGAGAAGCCCCTGACGTGGTCAACGTTGTGCAATGAAAATAAAATGCGACTACGCTATCTATACTCCGTGGTCTAGCAAGGCTCCGTTTTAGCCACTGACATCTTGATACCCTAGGCTTAGCAGGGATTAACTATTGGTTATATTTGGAATAAACGTACACCTATTTATCTGGAAAATGCGACTACGCTTTCATCGCCGACCTCGTGGCCGGCAACCCGAACCTTGCAACTTCAAAAGTAACAGAGCCACGGGAAAAAAAAAGGCCAGCTGGATGGGTGGACTCTTCAGTTTGTGGGTTTGGGTGAAAACCACAGTGAAGCCTGAAGCGAAGTACAGGGTTGCCGAACACATGCGGAAAACAATGAACTGAGTCGATTGCTCCTGGGCGGGCTAGCGCAATCAGTTCACAATTCTGCGCTGCCATTTCGCCCATGCCCACCAGTTTGTGGGCGTTCCATCAATTTAAATCCCAAAGGAGTACATTATAGCAATTTTCAGCCTGTAGTAGGGAGTGGAGTTTCTTATCAGTTATCACTTTTTGCTGCCCACGCCGCACGCGCGTGGAATGATGAGTCGTGCCGGTACAACCCCCCCCCCCACGTTTAAGATTCTCAGGTTTAAGATCATGAGCCCCTGGATTTGACCTCTACTAGTAGTATAATTGTAGTAGAATGTAGTAGAACTTAGTAGAATCGAATCACAGTAGTAAGATTCTTTAAGATCATGAGCCCTGGATTGGTCGGACCCCAATCTTCAACGTGTGGGGGGGGGTGTAGTCGATGGCTGATGCCTGATGGTGCGACTGACATCATGCATGAGGTGCGGGGTGCCAACTAATTAATGCCTACTTGATACTTGATAGTCATCATTCATCAGTCAGTTTATTGACTTTATTGAGTTTATTCCCACGCCGGTTATCCCACAGAGCAGGCACAGAGTTACTGTATATTTACTATTTTAGTGGAGCCACGGGCAGGAGTGGTGACATACAGCCATGCTATTTGGGGGCCCAATACCGCCACCGCCAGGTCGAAATGTCCGGCCCCCATATTGAACTCAGGGTCCAATGCCAACCGCCGGAATGAAACTTGCTGGCCCCCAGTATGCTAGCGCCCCCCTGGGGCGCCGCCACCGGTGCGCCGACAGCCGGCCCCCATATGCCCCCCCCCAACGCGCTGAAATTTTCGTGTTCAGTGACCAGATCACAATTTGATCCGGGCGCAAAATGATTGGCTGTACGGTACGAACAAAAAACGAAAATTTAGTATCGAAGTTCCGCAGCGCTTGCTGAATTTTCCCCGGAAGCCCGGGGGGACTTTCCCCGCTGAAAGGTGTCCGCGGAAGCGAATTGAACAAGTAGCCAACGCGGAAGCGTGTGAAGACAACGCAGCAGACGAGCACTTGCCACGTGGCAAATCCCCTTTGGCAGTAGGCTCGCCATATGGGGGCCATGACCACCCGCCGGCAGGCTATTTCAGCCGCAGCCCCTATATTTATCTAGGGGCCGGACCAATGCAGCCACCGTCAGCCTTGGGGCCAGACCCTAGTACCCGTGAAATTTTGGCTGGACATGTCACCACTCCTCCACGGGCTGGTCCGGCCTTACGTAAACCCTTACAAAAGCACTGTACTATAATTGATAGTAACAGTGATGCCGACCGGTTCAGTCCTAGCGACGTCAACCCGTACATACAGAATCCAACTGACTGACTAACTGACTGACTGGCTGACTGACTACATATAGAATACTTAAAATAGTAACAAATACCTACGGGCTACAATAGGGCATAGGGCATAGGCACTTAATTAGCCAATAGGCAGTAGGGTATAATGTATGCCGATGGCGTCACAAGTCACAACAGGTCGGACACGACCTTATAAATACATGCGTGGGACACAACAACAACAATAGCAGCAACAACCTACACCCCCCGCATTGGTAGTTTTAATTTTTCCGGTGAAATGGGTGTTAGTTTATTTCCATATAACAGTTAAGGTGACCCAGGTATGCCAAAAATAGCCCGGAAATGCCTTAGTAGTTGTGCCTAAATTGGGGTGCCCGCATTAATAAGGCGCGCCCTGCGACCAAGGTAGCCATTGTACTGTAGATATATCGTCATCCGGCATAAGTGTAAAGACCTGGTTCATGCCCATGAGTGCATGGAAGACTTCCAGTGGGCTGGGGGTGTCATTGTTAGGGCCCGGGTCCCATACTTTGTGTTGTTCCGTCGCCAGGAGCCAGTAACGACGCATAGCCAGGTTCCAAGAGGAGATAAACCGGCGGACCACGGCACCTCTCGTGTACGCGGCACGTAACGTGAATACGGTCTCGTTGCGAACTTGCCATATGGTGTGAAGCATCGTCGTGCGTAGCCATATCCATGCCATCTGGTTGGCTGTGAGGCTCGCGTCCCGTAATCCCGTGATGCCGAAAATAACCGTAGATAGTGTGACGGTGGTGGGGGGAGCTCATCTGTAATAGCCATCCACTTGGCCCATATACCCAGCAGCCATTGCCAAACCCCTGCGAGTTGGCAGTCCAGAAATCTGTGCTCAATTGTTTCATCTGGAAAGTTGCATAAGCACGCCGCCGCGTGGGAGTACCGATGGTGCAGTTGGGAATTGACCCCGATGGCCCGATGCATAAGCAGGTGCTGGACGTCGGTGGCCCGTTTGTCAACCAATGGGTGATCAACTGCCAAGGTAATGTTCTTGATCCAGGTGTAGCCCGGCCACTCGGGGTGCCAGCGCAGGCGACCCGGGTGCATCCTATCAAGGAGACAACCAGCGCAGGCCAGAAATCGGGAGAATCCGGACCATGGTAGCTCGAGCCTGCCGTTATCTTGTCCGCGTGTTCGAGTCGTTCAGGATGATGAAGATGAATGGTGATGGAAATGTGTATCCTTGTGCATTGAAAATATGGCTGGCTTACGTGTAGAGCGACTAGATGACCTAGACGGTGGGGCCGGAAACAGCATGCTTGATCAGGGCGTGTGTTTCGAGCCTAACTGGCCGGGAGTGTCTAGTGGTGAGCACCATTGCTGCGATCGCTCTCCCACCATTTACGAGGAAATACCCGCAAATGGAAAACCACTGAAAAGGTAGCTAGTCAGTCATCACGTTAGCCATGCCATGAGTCCAAACGTCCAAGAACTGCACACGGTGCAAAGGCAAAAAGCGGGAGGACAGCACTTTCAAATGTGCGGCGGGAACCAAAAGCCCGCGGATGCCAGAAAACATCGTGTTGCTGCAGCGACGCGACGATGTGGACAACCAATCCAGTGCCAAGCTCGGAACGGCCTATGATTTTAATGTAGAAGTAGCCGGTATCCCCAGTCTGCCGTGTACTCGAAAAGGCACTTCGTCATTGGGGTGCCGCCATATGTGAGGACCCACCCAAATTCTAGCGGGTCTAGAGCAAGCGTGTCCAGGCGCCCCTTGCCAACATGCAGCCATGTGGTGTCGCGTATCATTTACGTGGTGGGGTCCAGGGGTAACATGCACGCCTGTGACAGTGACCACGGGACCACTAGAATGCGGTGACATTGACATGCTGGAATGTAGGCGTACGATGTAATCAATTTGCCGAGAAGTCCTTGACCGTCGGGTGTCTCCTGGAGCAATTGTATGGTAACGTCCGTCGACGCGACCGCAACGATGCAGCCCTTATGTACGGACGTATCGTGATCCGGGTAATAGCTCACCCATTCCCCGATTTGTAGGGGTTTGCGCGGGGTTGTCATGAGGGTATGCCATCCTGCGGGAATTGCTTGTAGAAGGTTGTCCCAAGCTGGTCGGCTGGGCATGTTTGCGATCCACGCGCTGATTTCCGTGTATGTCACTGAGAAGGCGATATCGGTCACCGTCAGCCGCGTATAAATCGATGATTCGCGTAACCGGCGGGGTGGCCGTCAAAAAGCCCTCATATGGGTTGCGGCCGCTTAAAACACCAAACACATTATGCTCACTATCGTGTTACGTCCTGAACTTCTACCGCCACCTCTACCTCTAATGGGCCTGATACTACCTAAATTGGTCAGGCCTCCTCTACTCAAACCCCTAGCGAAAGACGAACGAGACGGAGCTGATCTCAATGCGTTAACGTATGTGTTACTATAATACGCCATACAACCATTTACCCAAACCCGTTTATTCCAGGAATAGAGGAAGGAAACACACTACACTGCCGTGACCCAAGCCTATATGTGTTAATTCATTTAACACACGCCGAGTGAACACACGAGGGGTAGAACGTGCATAAATGGTCACCAACGGTCCAACACGCTCGGGCCGACATGGCCCTCGCCTACAGATGCACCGGCACAGACACAGATGCACGCTGGTCCACTACATTCTACCAAAGGATAAGGACCACTAATAAAGTACGCGGCGCGGCGCCCAAAGGCACCCAATGTACCACAGTACTGTTACGAGGACAATAGTGTCCCAGTAGGAACTACACGTAAACCTAGGGACAACCGAGGCAAGGACCTAATTTACGTCCGTAACTACAACGAATTGTTACGCGACGTAACACCTCCCCCCCCACAAAGGTAGGGAGCCCTCTCCCTACGCACAGGGAGGAAACCAAGGGGTAGGAAACCTAATGCACCCAGCACACACCAACACAATCGGCAGGCCATCCAAGATACAAAGCACCAACGTATTAACTCGGTCTCCACCACCACGCCGGGAGGTGTAGGGTTAGCCAGCACCAAGCCTGGTGGTAGGTTCCCCTAACTGCCTGGAACAGAGTCCTTGCCGGGGGGAACGGCACTGGGCAGGACACACAGAGTAAACAAATCAGTACCAAGGACCAAGAACGACCAGTCAACTGGCCAGAACGTGAGGGCGACTCTATATACCGGAGGGACAACACCCTCAGGTCGGGCCTAAGGCCCTCTATCTAGTTGCCATCCGTCTGGTAAGTGCCACGGGAGGCCAGCAGGACATCCAGGTACGCCTGGTAGTGAGCCACATCATCGGCATTGTCGTGCCTATCTACAGTGAGGAAAACATCGGCCCACACGCCATCAGGAAAAAGACCCAGAAAGGCCCAGTAATACCTATGCTGCGTAAGAACGACCTGGCCACGGGCCCAGTCCAGGAAACCACAGGCAAAGAGGCGTAGGAAAGGCTCTACCGCGATCAAGCAGAGAGCCCGCAGGAGCAGGCGATGGTACCGGATCCGAGGGCGCAAACCCGTCGGGAAAAACAGATCTACCAGGGGCTCCACGTTAGACGGCCACATCCGGATGTGCCGAACCTCACGGGAGCGCCACCGACGGGCACACTGTCGCGACCCGAACGTCTCGAGGTAGTCGCTAGCCCGGGAGGAGGATGGCCACGGGAGTCCAGACCCTGGCCCGGGATGGGCGCTGGACGACGGGCATCCCACTCTAGGATGGGCTGAAGGACCGTGCTGTACGTGGCACCCGGCACCGCAGGAAACTCTACCGTAAGGGCATCTGAGGCCATAATGCCCAGAGGCGGAGGGTAAGCCCACTGGAACCCGCCGTAGGTGTCCAAGTCATTGTGACGCCTAGCCCAGCGATACAGGACGCGCCGAACCAGGATCTCACCCTGGAACACCGGATCAACTAAAATAACCATATCGAAAGGAGGCCGATCAGTCTCAATGGGTAGGCCACGGTCCCGCGGCGCCCGACACACCTGGGAGAACCCGTAGGACATGGGCGAAATGGCAAGCTCGGCGGAGGCGCGCGGCAGGTCACACTGTCGGCAGGCGAGCGCAGACATACCGTACCCAAGACAGGCGTGTCGCGCGACTCCGGAGTCGCATGCACCACAGAAGGGGCCCGATCCCGATCGCCCTCTGACAACTCCCGAAGGGAATCAGCAGCGCGGGTGGCGCGAGGATCAGAGCCGCTGGACCGAACAACCGCAGCCAAAGACCGCGGGGCCGAAGGGACAGGGGCCGAAGCAGGGGTAGGAACCGGCACGGACGCCGACGGCGCCGGTACAACAGGGGGTCGCGTCGGACCCGCTGCCGGAGGGGGTCGCGACGGACCCGCCACCGCAGCTGGCGCTCCGGTCTCCGGTGGCGGAGCACCCCAGGCCACATGTTGAAAACAGGGCCCGTAGGGACAGGCAATCCGGCATACGACTGGTTACCATCTAAGCTCCAGTCGGGCACCGGAATCCTCTGCGGAGGACCGCCCTCCCAAAGCCTGGGAAGACCGCCCGGGTCGCTGAAGAAACCCCGCGAGGGCGGCGCTGACGCGGTGGGCGGCCCGGAAGCGACGGCGGCGGGCGCGGCCGCTGGGGCGGAGGACTCGCGCCGAGGCGCAGGTAAGTCAGTAGCAGGCGCAGGGGCAGCCGAAGGCGTAGGAGCCGCAGCAACAGAGGAAACCGCAGCCACCGAGGGCTCGCACGGCGCAGGCGGACCCGTAGACGTCGAGGCGACCGAAGGGGAAGGGGGCACAGATACAACAGACACCCCACCTGGCGTGGCTGGAGCGTGCGCCTGGGCCGCCATGAAGGCCCCGAAGGCCGCGTCAGGGACTGGATCTGCCCATCGCAGAAACTGTCGCCGAAAGAGGATCAGGCTCACGATCAGAGCCCAAAGGGGTAGGCTCCACCGATGCGCGCCGGACCGACCGTGGTGAAGACGGGACAGGGGAAGGAGCCGACACTGAAGAGGAGGACGCCAGGGGAGGCCGAATACTCAGGCGTGTACTGTGCCTCGACTGGTGCGTCCGTAGGAGTAGGGTCGCCAATGCTACGCCCGCTGTCTGGTCCGCGATCTCCATGAACTCTACCGCCCGTAGGAGGTCACAGGGGTTGTCATCTATTCTGCCTCGCCCTCGCCCGGAAGCCAGGGGAACACCTCCCGTAGGCAAGCGGCCCACAGGGGTAGACAGGTAGGAAAACACCCGGGGGCACTGAAGGACCGCAGCTATCTGCCCAAGGCTGGACAGCGGGAGCCACATCCTAAAAGGCAATGCCCGGCATCGTCGAACCCATGCACAACTAGCTGTGCGGATCATCAGGGGCCGGGCCGAACCACGCGACCCCAAAGAGGGCAGCCCTGACTAAAGTCGCATGCTGGCCTGGAGGGCAGGCTGACGATGCCACCCGGATAACTGGAACGTGACACCCAGCGGCCCGGAAGGGCCTCGAAGTAGAGCTCTGGGTCCGGTGGTGGAGGGGAAGGCGGCCGGCTCTCCGACGGAGGGGTAGGATCAGCCATGATGGCTGCGGAGGGGAGGGGACAACCAACCACCCACCAACAGCAGAATACGATAAGGGAGGGGCAGGTTGCCAACTAGAGCTGGTGTAGGGTTTTGTAGTCCTGCAACAAACGGCTACAACCATCTAACTCACTCTCCGTGTATACCATACTTTATCTACCTCACTACGAGCATACATCCATTTCACTTATACTGGCGCTGGGTACCGCGGCCCTTTTTGATATCTCTATGGGCCACGATACTCTCTACTTCGTCTTCTACCTCCCAGTGTCAGGGTTATGCTCTAAAGGGGCAGGAGCTAGTTCTCTACCAGCGAACGTGCTTTGGTGATAAAGCTTCAGCTGGCTTCTATGGAAGGTGTTAGAATGTGTCTGCCAAGAGGTAGGGATATCGATTTATATAAGAAATTTCCTACTCTAGACAACACACGGAAGGGTCCTAAGAAGGCGGGCCTAAGTTTGACCTTAAGTTCTGCTTCGAACTTGTGAGCAAAACGGCCAACACGGGGGCCTTCTACTAATACTAGATCTCCTATATCTATTCAGGCGCTCTTCTATCTAAGGAGGCACGCAACCTAGCAAGGTACTTAGACTGAGCCTTTTGGTACCCTGAATCGCGTGATCATGTGCATTTTCATTTATCTAGCAAGGCTGTACACCTTCTACAGTATCCCGGGACACATCGTCCCTGTCCCGTAGAGGACTAGCTAAGAGAGAGGTAGGAGTAAGAGGCTGTCTACCAGTATCTAGGAAGAAGGCGTATAGCCATGCGCAGCCTGGGGGCAATTGTTAAGGGAGAACTCTACCAAGCATAAATAATCCTCCCAATCACTTCCCGAGCCATTAACATAGTGCCTAAGCGCTTCTTCCACTACCCTATTAAGACGCTCTACTAATGAGAGGAGGAGGAGTGGTAGGCAGTACCGAGTAACCTTGGTACCGATAGCAGCGAAAAACTGCTGCCAAAAGTCAGAGGTAAATAACTTATCTTTATCACTAATAAACTGCCTACTCAAACCATGATATCTGTAAACATTATTAAGGTATAGGCGTGCGCAATCACGTGCGGTGAGTTCTAAAGGACACGGCACGAGATGACACATACGAGTAAAACGATCTACGAAACAAGGATCTGGGCATTACCTCTATCATTCTTCTAAAAGGTCCTACAAAATCCATCATGATAGAGTCCCACGGCATGATGGGATCAGGCAAGGTCCTAGGTTCTGCTATCTGTCCTACATTATTGGGTTTCATCTCCTGGCAAGATTGACAGGTTCTAACATACTCATCTACATCCTTAAAAAGGGAAGGCCAGTAATAAGAGCGGGCTACTAGGTCCCGTACCCGTTTACCACCCTGATGAGCAGCTAAGTCATGCAACTCAAAGAGCAAGGAGGAGCGACAGATAGGAGGGACATACAGGCGCCATTGAGGGGGAGAATCTGCTATCTGCACATATAAAAACCCACCTACAAATTTACAAGGGTGCTTGCCTAATTGTTGGGGATGGGCAGCAATGGCAGCTAAAGCTTCCGGCTCAGTGGCCGTAAATCTACTAATAAGGCGTTCAAGATCAGAGGTAGGCATCGCTACAGAGGTATCCAGAACAGGTTTAAAGAGGTCTCCTACCGCCTTGCCAAAGAGAAGGGGAGGTCCTAGAGGGACTATGTTTCATAAGACTTTCCTGACCTAGTCGCTATATGGCTAAGCGGTATAGAAATTTTATTTTTCCCCTCCCCCCCCACCGAGACCACAGGAAGGGCCTCACACGGGAGAGAGAGTCCTACGTGAGAAAGGAGATCAGGCATGCGAACAGCTGTATGAAAGAGATAGGCATAGGATTCATCATCAGGTAGTTCACCATAAGGGGTTACACCCATAGTAGTAGGAACTAGAGTAGTATTGAGAACATCAAGGTCCTCGAAAAAGGAGTAATCTGCGCGACGGAGAGTGCATCTGGTACTATGTTATCTACACCCTTAACATACTGAAGTTTAAAAGGGGAAAACTGTGCTAAAAACTCCATCCAGCGCGCTTGACGAGGGGTAAGGTTGGGTTGGGAGAGAAGATGGGTAAGGGGACGGTGATCCGTTTGGATAACTAATCTATAAGGATCTATCACAGGGTTCATTCAGGCAGACATCAAATTGAGCACCTTTAAGAAAGTGCTGCCACGCGTGGCAACAATACACCACCGCTAAGAGTTCCTGCTGGTGTACGGGATAGTTACGCTCCGCAGGGAGCATTGTCCTAGAGATATACTCAATTGGCTGTAAGCCCTGACCCTGATCCTGGAGAAGGACGCCCCCTATAGCTACCTTACTAGCGTCTGTAGCTACCACAAAGGGTTTAGTAGTATCCGGTAGGATGAGTACGGGAGGGGAGAGGAGTAGGGATTTTAGACACTGAAAAGCCGACTGACATTCACTACTCCAACAAAGGGGATATCCTTCTTTAATAAATGATTAATAGGGGCTGCTATAGTTGCGAAACGCGGGATAAAACGCCTATAGTAAGAGGCAATCCTAGAAAACTACGTACACCTTTAACGTCGGTAGGGGTAGGCCATTCCTGAATTGACTTAGTTTTATCCGGGTCGGTAGCGACCCCGGCATCTGACAAACGTGCCTAAAAATGGTACACTCCTACCAGAACGAACTTTAGCACGGCGAGCCCACAAAGAATTTTCAGCCATTATTTCTAATACTTTCTTTAAATCACGTAGGTGCGTTTCAAAATCAGGAGAGTAAATAAGGATATCATCTAAGTAAGCTTGAGCACAAGAACGGTCATGCTCAGATAAAGAAACAGAGGAGAAGGAAGGATCCTTTAAATCAGAGGACACTTGAGGAAGGTGAGAATTCCCATAACAGGTCTAAGCACTTCATTCATTAACATTTGAAAAGAGGCAGGAGAGTTACAGAGTCCCATAGCCGCTACTCTAAACTGGTAATGACCAAAAGGGGTAGCAAAGGCGGTTTTATGGCAATCCTCAGGAGCTATACGCAGTTGCCAAAAACCATCCGCACAATCCAGTACTGTGAAACAGTGGAACCTTTAACCTTATTAAATATATCATCAATACGAGGTAGAGGGTATTTAGACTTCACAGTAATATCATTCAACTTCCTATAATCAGTAACTAGGCGAAACTTGCCATTTGGCTTAGGAACTAACAGGACACCAGCTGAGTAGGGGAGTTACTAGGCTCTATCAATCCTGCTTCTAATAGTGACACTAAAATCTGTTTTAGTTCCTTTAATTCGGTAGGGCCCATTCTATACATCGGAGAGTGCGTAGGAACTGCACCGTCCTTGATAACTACACGGTGTAAAACAGAACGAGGAGGAGGATAAGAAGGAGTCTTTTCTTCAAAAACTTTTGAGGAATCTATCACAGCCATGTATCTTACTATTTCATTTTCAGTAAATCCCACTCCTATTGTATCCACTGTGTTTACATCTATATCCACACTATTATTAGTGATAGGTATCTCCTGTACTTCTAACTGAAGGAACATACATAATAAATATCCATATTCCTTTAGTTCAGATCGCAATTCATCATTGGACATTAATACTTCAGGTATAGGTCTTACAGGAGGATCAACAGGTGTAGGAGGAGTAATATCTACCAAGGATAAATTTTCTAATCTATAATGACGTTCCGGTACCCAGTAAGAGCTATCTGGAAACCAAATGACCATGGTATCATAATTAATAGTAATCTTATTATCCTGGTGCCAATCTAATCCTAGTAATACATCAGCGGTAGTGATAGGGCCTATAGTGGCCGTCAGGTTGACAGTACGTCCTTGTATGACCAGGGGAAGGGACACCGTACCCGGGGAATGACTGGTGCGACCATCAGCATAATGAACAGTGACAGGTTTGGTGTGAGGGATAGGGACTAGTCCTAAACGCCTAACTAGGGCCTCGCTCACAAAGGAGCTAGCCGCACCGCTATCTACCAACACAGAGACATTCAAAAGTTCATCAGCATGCAAGAAGGGGTCTACAACAGTATGGGGAACGGTTAAGCCACCATTCAAAACATAAGAGGACGGACACGTAGTGGTAGGGAGATTCAGCTCCTACAGAGGTTATAAAAACAGGCAGGCAAAAATTATTATCTGGGGTACTATCTAAGGACCTGTCCAGGTTACCCCCGGCTGACAGGCCTACTGTTCCCCCTCCCCCCCAAATCCATAGGAACTAACCCCGAAGAAGACCCTGGCGAAAAAGCCACTGCTGGAGGGTCACGAGGGATCGAAGAGGGTGCGGGAGCCTGATTATCATAGGGGAACCCTGGGGGTCCTGTCTGCACAGCATTCAGCCTACTAGGGGTAGCTGAGGGAATGCGTCCTGGAGTGGGACGAATAGGAGCACGCTGAGGGGTACGAGGAGGGCGAGCGTCGGGATGAGGGGGAGCACCCGAAAGGAACTTGGGGCACTCACGTTTAAGATGACCTACTTCCTTACAATGATAGCATGTGATATGAGAGACATCAAGAGCTGAAAGGTCAGTAACGCAAATATCTAATTCTTCTACATAGGAGTTCTCCTCCTCAGGGGTAAGGATAATATTATTAATACGGGAACGGGTAGGAAGAGAAGGAGTGGTGAAGAAATCTGCTACTCGTAAGAGATGCTGGCGCACATGCTTGAGGGGCAGATCAGTAAAACGGTAGGCAGAGAACTGGCGCTTTACTTCACGTAATAAGGGTCTACTGAGGCCTTGGAGGAAGCGAGCACGTACTTCTGCGCCCGACAAATCCCTGATTCGTACCATCTGTGCATCAAATTCTTTCATATACTCCTTAAACGATTTAGTACCCTGCTGTAAGGTACCAAAGGCTAGTCTATCCTGCCAATCTGCATCAGGAGGGACTAAATGGTTCTCTAAACGATTCTGCTACTGAGTTAGGGTAGGCATGAGAGGCCAAAGACTCACACTGGATAAGGTTAGCAAGCTCAGGAGTAATACAGGTAGTAAGATAGTGAGGAACTAGTACAGCATCAGAGAGACGCCATCTATTATGATTTTGCCACGACTCTGTATTCTGGGTAAGCAACATAATAAAGTGAAAAACTGTTGAGGGGTAGACTTAACATCCAACTTGGGTAGGTTAGCAAAGAGGGGAAGAGCAGGGGGCTTAGGGGGATTAGAAAGTCAGTTTTACCCATAGGGCCACTGTCTTCCACTGCTACATACGGGATAGAAAGAAGGAAGGGAAAGGTTTTGGATAGGGTCTAGAAGGGGCCACCGTTTCAGGGTGGTGCCCATAGGAGAAGGGAACAGTATATTGCTCACGAGGGAGGAGTAGGCAAAATGATCATAATTCTATCATCTAGGGGCATGGTGCTGAAATCGCTATTAACTTCTAAATCAGCCACACGGGTAGGGACCTGGGCAGCCTCATAGGCCGTATCAGGGTAGGACCAAGAGGCAGGGGGATAGAAGGGGACTGCACTAGGGCGCCCAGAAGGGCCGACAGGGGCAGAGGTACGACCCGTGTGAACGGAAGGGATGGAAGGCACAGGGTGGGTAGGAGGTCTAGAAACATTGTCAGGGTGTGAGGACCTAATAGTAGGTTGAGCCAAGGTTGCAGGAGGGGCAGGGGCCTGGTTCAGGGTAAAGGAGGGGTCATCACTAAATCTGACACGCATACGTTGTGTTACGTCCCGGCCCTTTTGGACGGACGTAACAATGGAATAAATTATGTAGTTTGACTTGTTGTCATGGTCCGTAGGACTTTGGGACTCATTTCGGGACTAAATTTGGGAATTGTCCCTTGGTCAGGACTTTTGTATGGAACTATGACAGTTTGGGTGATTCGGACCAGTTATTTTGGGCCTAGGTTGTTGTATGCGTGTATCTTCTAGGGGCCGGTGCAGTCGCGCCGCGCTGCGTACTTTATAGCTAGTTGAGATATTGTACTCATGCGTGGATTCTGTAGGCGAGGGTCGATGTCGACCCGAGGATCTTGTGTGGACTGGATGCTTTGGAAGATCGGCGCCATGTCGGCGCCCCTTGCCAGCGTAGTGGCAGACCTAGGTGAAATTGGTCCGAGGACGAGAGTCTCGTCCTCTTGGTTTGATGAATGATAAGTGCGAATACGCCTACACATTAAACCTGGGGCAACTATCCATTTGTAATTGGTATTGCACTAGCCATTATAAGTGTGTATTAATTAGCTTGGCATCAAGTCGCGGTGCCAGATATCTCACGACCCCAGTCGTGAAGCGCAATCTGCATTAGGCCACCTTGAATCTTCCTAATTCCGGCATGGTAGATCTTTCGCTACGTGGCTCAGGCTAGAGGTGTCTGGGCTGGGACGTAACACTGGTTATCGGAGGAAATGTGCCGGCAAGGTTAGCTAACTCTCGCGGAGAGAGCTAGTGTAGCCAGTTAGGAAACCAGGGCGGTGCTTGGCGTAGATAGAGGTTCCGGAATTCAACGATTGCTGACAGGTCGGCGGCCAGCCCGTAAAGGGATTCAACGACGACCTAGGCAGCAAGCGGCCAGTCCGGGATACTCGGCGGGGCTAGCAATAGTCCTGTGGTGAGGTGCTGTCAACGAAAGCGTTCAGCTCTCCTGTTTTCAACGACACCAAGTGGCGGCCATGGCTTGCCTTCAACGACACCGGGTGGCGGCCAGCTCAGGAGGGATCAACGTCATCGAAGATGGTACGTCCCCTAGTTTAGATTTATCCTTCTAGACGCTTGCCTTCTCTCCGGGACCGCACGCGTAGGGGGTTCTTGTTATACGTTGTGCTTCTATAGGTTCGTTGTGAATGTCGTTGGTGCCAATGGAAGTCGCGGATGACGACCATTCGTTGTTTGACCTGTCGTGGGGGTGGATACCGTCTGGCTGTTGCCGACTGTGTTGACGGTGTCTACCTCCGTGTGCTTATTGTATGGCCCTTTGCCGCGGAAGGCTGGGGCGTGTGCTGTGTTAGATTCCGTCTTCTTCCTCGTTGCGTTATTTGGTAACTGCACTGCACTTAGAGGTATTCCTGGGATTCCCCTTTTCCTTCTTGCAAGCTTCTGCTAGCCTATAATGCATTACGCCCCTACAGGGCATGTGAGGAATACATTAAGGATAAGGGCTCTATTGCCAGGTGGAAGGGGTTTTATAACATTACAGATGCAAATAGGTTTGTTAGGGAACACATGCCATTGCCTGAGGGGATGCACACCACTCGTGAATGCTCCAAGCCACCCACGATCAGCAGTCAGGGGGAGGGGACAGCAGTTACAGTTACCTTCTCTCAGTTGACCATTGGCCCTAGCAGACAGTAGAGGAGATTATTACTAGGGAATAGTACTAGGTCCTACATATATAAGATCCATAGCACGTGGCTGCCCTCTCTCCCTCTCTCTCTTTCTTTCTGGGGAGGTGTTGCCTGCAGTGCAAGGTATCGGTACGAGCACCATGCCACGAAAACGGAGAGAACCTGTCAACAGAGAGATAGAACAGGTAGACAACCACGAGCAAGGTATAGAGGTGGTAGAGGTACCACCGCACGTCCAAGTAGGGACAGGTACAGGTGAGGTCATGGAGAGACCTGCGGAAGGCTCCCCACTATCCAGAGGCCAGGGCCGCAGAGATTCATCACTGAGATGATGACAGTCCAGACTCCAGGTTGGAACAAGGGGGGGACGGGCGCAGCCAGGAGATGCTCCAGGAGGGTTTCCAGCAGCAGCAACTGCAGCAGCAGCAGCAGGGTTTCCAGCAGCAGCAACGGCAGCAGCAGCAGCAGCAGCAGCAGCAGCAGCAGCAGCAGCAGCAGCAGCAGCAACAACGACCACAGTGGCCGCCGCGGTATCCTGAGCAGACAGGGCACGAGAATGAAAACACGCAGTACTACCGTTATCATGCTCAGCTAGCCACGGAGCGACCATCGCAGCCCTGGGCTGGGCGCGGCCGCGCCATGGGACCTCCGCCGGCCACAACACACCGGGGCAGGCGTCGAGTGTCCTTTGGCCGTACTTCCCTACTACCCATGGTGTTGTGGAACTCTGAGGATGACGGGGAGGACACCGGGGCAGATGGCGAATTCGGCGATTAATTGGAGGGGGCCGTGGAGGATGGCGAGGAACCAGGGGCACAGGACCCTCCCTTTGGAGCTCATAGGCCACGGGCCCGGCTAGGGGGTGACAGAAGCAGCGCCACCGCACACGACGAGGGGACTCAAACACCCGTCCAGCGACACGTCCCCCAACCGCAGCGACCTCGGGCGCAGGACAGCAGCATGGTCCACTCGCCTGCGGTCGTCAGCAACCTGAATTTCAGCAGGGTGGCATTGGATGACCCGGGGTATGAACACCCCTCATCAGTACAGGTGCGGCGGACTCATGGTACGCCGCCCAGGTCCGGATCTCTCCCCCGGTCGCAGCCCCCCGCCTTCGGCTCCATCCCCCACGTAGACGTCGGTGGGCCCATCACCAACGCGGTAAAGGCCCCACCGATGCCCAATTTCAAGAATGTACCCAAGCTGCACGCGGACATGAAACCGCGCGAGGTAGACGAATGGGGACGCATGTGGCAACAGCAGTATACGTACCATCTGGCGCAATCACCACAGCTGGCAGCTGGCCACCTGTGATCTGATCCCGCTAGTGCAGTGAACAGCCATACGGCGTATAATACGCCGTATGGCGCGTATTATACGCCATACGCAAGATTTCCGTATGGAAATGGGGAAAAAAATACGCACTGCGTATTTTTTGCGTATTTGTTGCGTATTGCGTATTTTTTGCGTATTTTTTGCGTATTTTTGCGTACGAAGTAGCTTCTGGCATCGTTTTGGAGCCGGAACTACCTAGAGACAACTAAAAACGGCCATGCAGATGCAGGTGCCAGGCTGGCCGTGTACGACTGTGCGTGCATTGCTGCGTGTCATAACAAGACGAGGGACAAATGGAAGGGCATTAAGGTGACAAAGGCAATTAGGTGACAAAGTTGAAGTTCTGTTGTCTGCCAACAAGGGCGTGCATCTGGCACCTAAAATTAATCGTAGCACAAGTGACAATCAGGCATCATGGCTAGCGACAGCGATCAAATGGAACACGATGATGATGGGGCAGACGAGACGCAGGCCACATCCGAGACAGTCTGGACACACATCGAGAAAGACCCGATTCTCAACAAGAAAGGGCATGCGACAGGTAACTTCAGGCTGACGTGCACACTCTGCGATGCAAGATTCTCAGGTTCTAGCACCCGAGCAAGGTGCCATATCATGGGCGCCACGTATGCAAAGGAGGCAAGAGTGGGCGAGTGCAAGAGGCCGCCGGAGGCATTACGTCGCAGGCTGCTGTTGGAGCAGGCGGAGAGGGATGACAACGCCAAGAAGAGAAAGTTGGTTCTTGAGGCCAAGAAGCAGGTTGACCTCCGGTCGGCAGGCAAAGGTCAAGTTGCAGACCTTGTAGAAACGGACGCCTCCGAGTGGCAGTCCGCTCACAACAGCAACATCACGACAGGGCCCACTTCGGGGACAAGTGTAGCACGGGGTCGCCAGTCCGCCGGCACTCTGCCCTCAACTTATGGGCTCACGAAGGAGCAGGCTGACCAGGAGCTCTGCAAGGCGTTCATGTGTGCTGGCATTCCCTTCAACGTCATCGACAACCCAGTATTCCGTGGTGCTCTCAACAAGATCAGCCGGGGGGGGATGTGCACCCAGCTAGGATACGTTCCACCACATTCGACCACAATGCGTGCTCGGGATGCACCCCGCGTGACTGCTAAAGTGGAGGAGGATGTGCAAAAGCGCTTGGAGCTGGCTGGAACGACGGGAGGCACGTTTGGTGTGGATGAGTGGAAGGATTGTTCTGGACAGTCACTCATGATGAACGTGTTCCACCTACCTGATTTTGTCTGTTTCGTGGGGCTGGACAATGCCACTGGCGACACCAAGTCTGCCGAGTACATGGCTGGCCTGGTGAAGGAGCACCAGAAGAAGCTCGGCCCAGAGAACGTGGTGCAGGTGATTTCTGACACCACCATCGCAATGGAGAACATGAAGGGGCTCATCACAGAGGAATTTCCCCACATCATCTCCTCCAAGTGTGCGGCGCACTGCATCGACCTCTTGATGGAGGACCTGTACAAGGAGTCGCTGATCGAGGACACTCTGGACAAGGTGAACACGGTGGTCACCTACGTGCTCAGCCATGAGAAGGTGAACAGCTACATGATGGGTGTCAGGATGGAGGGCGCCACCGAAAATCCGAAGAAGCTGAAGAAGCACTCAGACACGCGCTTTGGTACAAGGTATTTGTATATTGTGTTACTCATTGATATATTGGTACGGTATAATCAGCCTTGCAATTTTGTCGTTCTCTTTTTTCGCTTGGCATCTATTTTTTTGCTTTGGATATAAACACATCCTTGGTACATCTTTGGTAAACTGAACACATGTGGGATGGTGCATGCTTGTTCACCTGTGATGCCAGGTTTCTCTCAGCGGAGAGCGTGCATGACCTCAAGGCGCACCTCATCGTGACATTTGAGAACGAGTCGATCTGGCTAAAGCGGCCAAGAAGACGGACCGGGGGGCTGTCACATTCCCCTCAGTGGCCAGCATCATCAAGGAATCCACCTTCTTTCCCAGGGTCAAGATGCTGGTGGATTTATTCCAGCCCCTGAACGAGGTGCTCAAGCTGTTTGACAGCGACAAGCCAGGCACGGGCAAGATCTACTACCGCATGTTTGAACTGAAGGAGAAAGTCAAGAAGATCCCTGGGCTACCCACCACCCTGCGGGAGAGGCTGCAGAAGGTGATCGAGCAACGGTGGAACTACATGTACTCCCCTATCCACGGGGCGGGGTACGTGCTCGACCCATCCTTCTGGGATGGGGTGCATGCGCAGCGGTCTAATGCAGAGGCCATGAAGGGCTTTCGCGACTGCTGCAGGGCGGTGCATGGCCCAGGTGACAAAGCAGGCATCGCCATGCGCCAGCTGAACGACTACTTCGGGAGGCAGGGCGACTTTGCAGACGAGGATGCCTGGAAGCAAGCCGGGCTGTGCGGAGTTGAACAGGAGGGGAAGCCGGGGGTCTTCGTGGTCGAGCCCTACGAGTGGTGGCTGACCTGGGGGGCAGGGGTCCCTGAGTTGCAGCATGTGGCTGTCAGGCTGCTGGCCCAACCAGTATCCAATTCAGCCGTGGAGCGGGTAAACAGCACGGCTGGGTGGATCAAGGGCTTGAGGCGCAACAGGATGAGTGATGAGACCCTGAACAAGATGGTCTATGTGTGCCACAACCTTCGTGCCCTGAACAAAATCAAGGCGTCTGTGTACGATGACTAAAGAGCCCATGCCAGGACATGTGGTGACGGCTATTGCAGCTGCGGGGTACTTGGTGTGACTCACAATGCACCTAATGCCTTATTTAGCCATGCTGGCTGCTGCTAGTCAGCCACCGTTCCATATGTGTTAATGTTTTAGGGAAGCTGGGTCAGGGTGCTTGCATGCATCGTAGCCTGCACGCTAGCCACATTGTTGGCAGTCCATGTAGAGTCTTGTTTCATGTAGATCAATAGTGGTGGCCTACCACGAGTCTGTTTCTTGCACAATGTCTTATTACTACATTTGGCAAGTTGGCCAACTGACCATGTGCAGTATTTCAGTCCTAGTATAGCCATTCCATGCAGTGATGGCATGGTTTTTTAACTTCAACATACAGTAATGGTGGCAGCGATCTCTATACCACTGCAAGTGTCAATGTGCATGCATATCTACTTGTGTTATTATCCTTTTCAGGTGTGCACTGATTGTGCATACAACTTTGTTATTTTGTGCTATTTACAGACATTATTAATAACAACAGATGTACAATGCTTGTATATGTAGGCATGCAGCGACGGCAACGGCAATATTATGTGATGATGTGTTAAATAAAGGCAAGTGGTGTTGCAAGAACACAAAAAAAACATGCCTGATGGGTCAGAATGTTGAAGAACCCCCTGAACCATGCAAAAAACAGCATTTTCAAGAGTCCCCGTATGATTTGCGTATTATACCCCGTATGGCGTATTATACACCATACACAAGGGCCCCGTATGGCTGCGTATTGCGTATGGCTGTACACTGCGCTAGTGGTTAACTCCTGCATGGACCCCTCGGTGGTGAGCATCTTGAACTGTGAGAGCATCGCGTCCCAGTCATACCCGCAAACCGTGGAGGAGCTGATGGACCGGGTGCGCCGCAAGCTGGTGCCCCCAGATGCTGTACTCCACGAGCGAATCGCCTTCGGCAAGCTGCGCCAGGGGACCACCCCATATCGCGAGTTTCTGTCCAAGTTTGAGTCCAGCGCCGCCTATCTGACCGACATGACCTGGTATGAGTACAGGATCAGGTTCATCGAGGCACTCTGTCCCGAGCTGCAGGACGAGGTATTCAAGCACTACGCTGAGGTCCCTTGGGAGGAGTGGGACATCTTGAATATCCAGAGGTATCTTCTACAGGTGGCCGACGTGGTGGCTCGCGGGCGTGCACCCTCAGTGCGCCGTTTCTTCCGGCCAGCTCCCCCGCACGACGGCGAGGGGAACGAGGACTCCCGCGATGACCTGGAGGACGGGAACGCTGACCATGGCCTCAACGCCATCGACGCGAGTAAAGCCCGTTGCTTCATGTGCTTTGAGGTGGGTCACCTCAGGCGCGACTGCCCCAAACTCCGTAGCAGGCATGCTGGACGTGGCACGGGGGAGACCGAGCCCAGGTTTTCAGGCCCGGCGTTCGGCAGTCGCCCGGACTCCTCCGACCCAAGGGACAAGCCCCAACGCGGACGAGCGGGCGCCAGCAGGCCCGGCAGTTCACGACTCAGCACCAGCAGCCGCGGCCGCCAGCGATTAGTTCTACCAAGGGCGTGCTGCGCGCGGTCAATGAGATCGAGGCTCATCGACTAGCCTCCGGACAGCGTGCGACCTTTGAGTCACCAGCAGTGGCCGGTTACGAGTTTGCCGCTGGGAAGCATACTACAATATATATTATATAAGTATATTTAACTAATCATTATATTTTAAAAATATAATTACTTACAGCAGAGTGAAATCACTCAAACCAAAGCAAACGCCCAGCTATAAACCTATATACAGAGCCATGTCAAAGCTCTATACTACGATAAGACCAATGGAAACGCCTAACGGGAGGAACCTAATAGCCCTGCTGCACCGCAAAATCAGCCCGCGTACGGCGGAGCATGATGTCAGCCATGGCCCGAGTCAGCGCCACCGACAAGCGCTGACGCCAATATGACGTCCAGGTCCGCGCCGACCATGGGGCCCGCTGGCCCTCCAGGTCCAGCCGATCCTCCCGGAGCCGGCAACACTCCTTGAAGAAGGCGGAGGTCAGGGGCCCCATGGCCCCAAACTCCTCCAGGACAAAGGGCACCACACGATGGTGCCCGACGTCGCCGTAGGCCAGGAGCTTGGCCCGCTCCGCCCGGTCCGCCGTGTAACCTGCCGTGAGGGAGGCCCCAGCCACGTGGCTAAGAGCCAAGGGCCGCGCCACCGAAACGTCAATAAGCAGATGCCGGCCACCCCCCTCAAAGTCCAGCACCACGATGTCAGGCCGGTGGTTGGGGGAATAGAAGGCAGCGCCATCCGCATCCTCGGACCGGATGTTCGCGTGGGGGAAAACCGACCGAATCATGGCGAGCACCACCGTCAGGAGGACAGTGTGCAAATACAAATACCAATTCTGATTCTGTTGGCCCCCCATGCAGGCAAGGTAGTGAGTCCCCGTGGGATCCAGCGGCTGCCCACAGCTACCACAAGGCCGCCCGGCCGGAACAAGAGGCTGCGGGGCAAATAGCTGGTGCCGGAGCGCCACCGAGTAGTGGCTGGGAGCCAAGGCGAATGGGGGGCCATGGGAAGAGCACGAAGGTACGCCGAGCCCACACTCCGCAAGGAAAGCGAGAACAGCCACGCACGTCCCTGGGCGTTGAGGTCCGCGAAAAGAGCAATCCAATCAGCCGTGTGCAGAATACCCGCGTAGGTTTTCTGGTGTTTATCGATGACGCGAGCAGGGAATGCGGCGGGAGATTGAACGGAGGCGACCGAGGGAGTGCCGCGAGGGAGGTGGCGCTGTACCGCCTGAGCGGCACGGACGGGAGAACAGGCCTGCTGGATCTCAGCATAGGCCTCCTGGATGGCGGTGACGAAGGGCAAAGGGCTGCTGGGGTCCAGGAGGTCAGGCGCTGCCGTTGCCAAAAGGGGCAGGAGCCGGCAGCTTTCCGCCCACGACTGAGCGACGGAGCCCAAAAATGCTGCTGGGGCCAGCCGGGCGGCACGAGTCAGACCGCAGCCACCCATCCGTGCAGGCAGGGAGGCAATGCGAATAGCATGTGGCGGGAGGTCGGGGCCCGGGACCAGCTGCGCCAAGGCCGACTGGATGCGTTCGTCGTGGCCCTCGGCGGCCAGCCGGACCTGAGACGGAAGAGCGCCCCTGAGCCAGTGAACGACGCGAGGGTGAGCGCAAAACCACAGAAGCAGACCCTTGGTCTGCGAGTCATGAAGGCGCGCAATCAAGGGCAGTACCTCAGTGCGTGCCTCGAGGGCGGCCCGCAGAGCATCGATGACAAACGCGGGGTCGCCAACCGGAACGCCGAGGACATCCAACCCATGGAGGCGCTCGTCCCGGCCCAAGAGCTGGGGCGGAAAGCCGGAGCAATCACCTTGGGGCGACTCACTAATCATTATATTTTTATAATATGTTCAGTCCGGTGCGCTTTTCCAGTCCTAGTGGCTGGCCACCTTAGCCATTCTGAGAATGCCCACCTGTGTAGGGCAAGGGGGGGTGTCTGTTTTGCCCCACATCTGTACCAAATACCAAGGGTGCATTGGTCCTGCACAGTAGCAGGTCACCCTGTTATCATGATGTCAGTAGTACGAAGGGTGCATTGGTCCTGCCCAGTAGCAGGTCACCCTGTTATCATGCTATCAGCAGTAAGGGGCGTGTTTGGAATCATACACTGACCCCATGCATAGACGCCGTTGGCGGTAATGGGAAATTACTATTAGGCGTCTAGCACTAGTGGTTTTATATAGGGTACCGTTGGCGGTAATGGGATATTTTATATATGAGATTGTAATAATATATTCAAACACGGCCAACCAACCGTCATGGATGTCAAGTTTTTGGTCGTCACAGGCGCTTCCACGTCCTTCATCAACCTGGCACTGGTGCGCCGGCTGGGCCTGACGCCCAGCCCCCACACCGGACGGCCGTGCATCTGACCCACTCGGATGGTCACCAACACCAACCGCCAGTCTGGCAGATATCACAGGTGTGCTGCAAGGCACCCCGTTCGACCTGGCTGCGACCATCGCACCGCTGGGCGCAGCGGACATCATCATTGGGCTCGACTTTGGACGCGCTGGATGTGGACATTCGCGTGCGCCGGCGAGTAGTTTGGTTTCCCGATGGTTCCTTTTGGTGCCCTGACGGCGAGTATAGGGCATATCGCATTACACACGAGCGCCCGGCGGTCCAGCATCCTTGACTCCTTGGCAGTAATTGGACGATCGCGTGGACGCGTCGTCCCCGGGGGAAGGGGAGGGGTCGCAGGGCGTATGAAACCAGATGGCTACTAATAATACCATATACTTCTCTACTATACCTACCTTTTATATACTAAGTACTTGTACTGGTCCACTACACTTCTTTATGATACCATACTCTTCTTAACTATATCTAGCTCCTGTATGATCGGCACGGTTCGGCTTTGGATCGAGCCGGCCATCTATGTAGGAATCCACCGCGCAGCCGCGCGTGGATCCGACGACCCTTCTACTGCCATGCCAGGGATCGATGCGCAGCCGCGCGTGGATCCGACGACCCTTCTACTGCCATGCCAGGGATCGATGCGCAGCCGCGCGTGGATCCGACGACCCTTCTACTGCCATGCCAGGGATCGATGCGCCAGCGTGCGGATATTATATATTTTCGATATTCTCTATTTTCTATATAATATATTTTCTCCATGATATATTCTCTATGGGATAATCTGCAGTTGGCGGTGGGCTTGAACGGGTCGTCCCGAAGGGGACCACGTCAGGCACTCAGCACCGCATGTGCACATGGTCCTGGCCTTTTGGACATGGGCTCACCGGATGCTTGATGATTCTACAACTAAGGCGTCCGTACCGAGGCATCTCCGCGCGGGATGCCGGATTCGGCAGCGAGTGCCAGCGACCCCAGGCTATGGCCTGACTGCACGTCGCGTCCCGCGTGACCAACGGACGCGGAGTCCCATGGCATGCGGCCAAGTATTATTATAGGGAGCCTTCCGGCGGGCGGCTATGAGTCACGGCTCCCTGACTTCCTAGCGCGTGAGGGACGTGCTTGGCTTTTCGTGCACCTGCACGTGATTAATTTCACTAGTGCGGCACGGTGCATGGAGACGGCACGGTGCATGGAGGCTGTTGCAACCCCGATGCGACTGGGCGATCAGGCAGGGCGGAGCCTGTACTGAATCGTGGTCGGCCGGCAAACAGATGTACAGCACCTTGTTGAATTGTCGGTAGCCAACCAATTGGCTACCCCGGCATTGAGTCGACGCCTAGCTGGGTCAGGGCACTCCTGGGCTCGAGTAACCGTGCATGCAGGGCGCGCCCGCGTCCGCCGCGACCGTCGGGAGTAAGGGCCCCCGGGGCTGCAAGCATATGCGGGCACGGTGCAGTTGCATGGCGACAGCACGTACTGCCGGCAGTAGTGGTGGATGACCCAGCCGGTCGTGGTTGCACTGGTTGCGCTGGTGCCGGTCGTGGTTGCATCAAAAGCAGGTGGCGGTGTCCGGTCATTGTCTCACCGCCTCAACAGTGCGCGTGCATGGTGCCGATGCCACATGATGTGGCGCTGTCGCCCCGCAGACTGCCGGTGTCCGAGTAACACCCGGTATCACTGCATAGGGCCGGTACATCCGCTCTGAGCGGACCCGGCGCTGACGCGCGCTGAGCCATGGCAGAGCACTGAGGTACATGGGACGTGCGGGATCTGGCCGTCGAGGGCGAGTCACGGGGACTGTAGTAACGGCTTTTACATCCCGGCTGACTGCCGGCTGCGAAAGATCTACACCTGATTCATAAAAGACCATTATGAACAGTGGTCGCTATATTAATCTACGCAATCCACACCATGACTAGTATGGACGATAACTAATCTAACATAATTAACCTGGCGCAGTTGACCCTGGCCGGTTCAAGCCCGAGGTGTTGCAACCTCGTGGGAAGCTGGGCGAAATGCCTCCCGAGGTACATGTAGCATTTACGACAGGAATTCAGGACCATGCATTTCCTAAACCCGCGGGCGTGACCCAGCCGGAAAGAGAAAGAGATTAACTCAATTCATTTCATTCATTCCGGGGGTGACAATGGTGAACGTTCCCACACACTATTAACCTTGGCGGCTCACGGCGTTGCCAAGCAGTGCCAAGCAGCACTGCTAGTTGAGTAACTCTAGAGCCCTAGGATCTGGCTCTGAGTTCCCCATGTCCGTCCGCACGCCTTCCGCTAGCGTCCGCTCAGCCGCCGGCTATAATCCGGCGGTCCGATGCGGTCGACCGGTCTAAGGGCGGCGCCTAGGGCCGGCGCCACCTAGGCCCCAGTCCGGGGCCTTATCCGGGTCAGTACGGACGGCTAGCTTGTCCCACGGTTACGGCTAACCGGATAGGGTTTGCTGGCTAAGACATAAACCAGTGGTGGGCCAGCTCCGACAGCAGTTCTCTGTGTTCACCTTATCCCAAGCTCAACGTGACCGACTGCCATAGCTGAGCCGGTCGGGCTTTAACTTGTATTCATAAAAATCCCGATGGCTTCCGGTACACGGAGCCGCACGGGCGAACACACAGATACGCCAAGTGGCGAGGCCGCAGGGTCCGTCCTGCCACGCTTTAGTGCGGACGAGGCCACGAGGTTGATGCAAACCCTCGTGGCGCAACCTGAACTGGCCAAGCAGTTCAAGCATCTGATGCTTGCTGCTGACGATGCACTAAATCGCGGCCCTCTCAAGCAAACGGAGGTGCCCGCTGATCTACCGGCCGACTATACGGCGGACGACGCAGCAGATTTTCTAGCTGCTCTCAAGCGTCTGCGCGATGGACGCGCAGACAAAGATTCGGAGCTGATTGGCAAGTTCCGTGCAGTATTCTGCAGTACAACAAAGCACCCAAACATTGCCAATCTAGTTCGCATTGCGGACGACAACAAACAAACCTGGGAAGTTTTTTACAACGGTCTAGATGCCCACTTGTCGCGGTCTAAGGAAGAGGCCGACGAGCAAGCCTTCAACGACTTCGAGGGCTATGCAGTTAATAAGGCAAATTTGCCCGGGGCTGCACGTGATTTCCAGGTCTTCGTGCACAAGCACAAGCTGCTAGATACTCTCAAGCCCATTTTCCTGTGCAATCGATTTCTCAAGAAATGCGACCTGTCGTCGGATGTGCATCTGACCATAGCGACGGAACTCAAAAAGAAGAGTGCCGTCAGTTTCGACGAGGGCATGCTGTATTTGATCTCATGCTTCAAGAGTGCGCAGTCCAAGCCGGCTGCCTCGGCTGCTCTGCCATCCCTGCGCAAGGTGGATGCCGGCGCGTCTTCTTCTTCAGGCGCAGAGGCTCCAATTACGCGGTCGGAGCTTACGGCCATCCTGAAAAAGGTCGTCGGCCACGGCAACAACGGGGGCCAGCGAGGGCGCAAGCGCGGGCATGGTGGCGACGCCAAGCAGGGTGATAATCCCCCGGCCAAGCGGCAGCAGGGGGCGTCTACTGACCGCAAGCAACGCTGTGAGCGCTGCTTCGGACGTCGCCATGTCCGGGATGACTGCCGAGTTCGCCCGGACCTGGAGCTCGAGGACAACCTTTGCCGCAAGTGCCACGACGTTCTGCGTGGTCACAGCGTGGAGGCGTGCAAGGCCAAGCGCATCGTCGTCCACGGCACACGCGAGGAGTGGGCAGAGCGACGGGCAGCACGAAAGTCAGGTGAGAGCACGCTCGATACCCCTTCTTTTGCTCAATGCGTCACGCTGAACCGGGCCGTCGTAGAGCCTGACGTCGTTCCTAAAAGCAACGTGACTGCATCCTCTGTCTCATTCCGTGATGTGCTCACGCAATCCGTTGATGCTGCTCTGGCTCTGTCGCGCCAGGATCACGTGCTTCCTGAGCACGGGTCTACAATGCGTGACCTAAGCAATGTGGTGTCTTCTAGGTCGGGTGTGTACAACGCCGAGCGACCAAGCACTACTGCAGCACCCCAGCTAGATACTGGGGCGGTTGGGCCTATGAGGAATGTTGTGACAGTGCAAGAGAATGCTGGGCGGGCAGATGTTCTCGGTACACACCACCCTAGTGTGGATCTTCACATTGGCAAGGTGCTCACACGGGCGGCCTTTCGTGCAGCCTCTGAAGCTGCCCAGTTAGCCAATGTCACTACCCCAGTAGTCACCCCACCTGTTGAGAATCCTGACAATGCCACTGCACCTCAGGCTGTCACCCTGAAACTGTTAGCATACCAGATGCACCGTGCATACGGGCATGAGGCCCAAGCCGAGGTAGAGGGGGCACACATGTTGGGGGCACCTTTATACAACGAGCTGAAGAATGTGCGTGCTCAGTGTCCTGCCTGCATCAAGATCAGGAAGAAGTCGCGTAGGCGGCATGCCAAGACTCCACCCTTGGAGCGAGGGTACCTTGTGGGGGATGTCATGCACATGGAAGGGGGGGACACCTATTTCATAGTCAAGGATAGGTTCAGCAAGGCCACCTACATTGAGCCGCTGCCCACATGTTTGAGGCTGACCTGCACAGGGCTATCAAGATCAGCCTGGCTTTCTTTCATCCCGTAGTGGAGCTCATGCTAGACCAGCAGTTCCGCTGTGTGCAAGGTTTGCCGGGGATGGAGGCCGTGGTCATCGTGGGGCGTGAGGATCACGGCAATATGGGCATGATAGATCGCACTGTAAGCTATGTCAAGACTGTGGCAGCCAAGCGACAGGATAACCCACATGGCAAATCCTACGCGGTCAAGACGGCGTGGTGCAAGGAGCTCATGCATGTGTGCAACCATAGGCACGTGCTTGATGTCAAGGGCTTTGGGCTAGTCACGCCTCGGGGGCTGTCAGCGGGCACCTACTCACCCGAGGTAGTAGAGGCATACCAACAGCATCTACAGGATACCGCCGCCAAGCTGCGGCTCAAGGATGCCACGCTGCCTGATTTGTCTAGCGCTTTTGAGGTCGGGCAGTTGGTCATGTTCCACAAGGAGAGCTCGCCCAGCGGCAAACGGGGCACCATGCAGGGGCCTGGGGCCATCACAAAGTTAGACTGGCCGCTGCGGGTCATAGACATAGAGTGGAATGATCGGGTGTATAGGGTACCATGGGCATCGGTGGCAGGCTATAAGCAAGGGGATAGCATGGAGAGTGAGCTGGCAGCCAACAGGGCACTGGGGTGGGTAGTGAAGGATAATGCGCCTGTCGTAGCATCTGAGGTGGTACCCCACGGGTCGCTCCCAGGGGCAGACACAGCTACACCCCCCCCTCCCCTGGGCCCCAATATGACCCCGTGGATGGGTGGGATGAGGATGGGGTGGGTTTGACGGGACCTAGTGCACGTAGTGACTCACCTCCTGTGCTAGCCACGGATAATGTGGGAGGCCCGCCTAGCGTGGCCTCGCCGGAGGGTCAGGGTCCTGCCCATGCGCCTCGCCCACCTAGGGACCTGGCTTCAACGGTCACGGCCTTGTGGCGTGCTCAGGCGCTTAAAGCGAAAGCTGCATCAGGGGTGGCTCAGGTCAAAACTCTCTCACAGGGGGTCAGGCCGGTTAAGTCAGCCTTGTTTCCTACGTGTAGACCGTGGCAGCTGGTGGCTGTGGACACGCAAGCATCCGTGTCTATTATCTCTCGTCGGGCAGCCACCCTGTATCCAGTGCTAGAGTCGCCGTACAAATCGGTGACCGACTTTGCAGGCACTTCGGCATATCAAGTTACCGGGATGGTGGTGCTGCCGGTGTTGGGCATTGACACGCCGTTTCACGTCGTGGATGGCTACGAGGATGTGGCCTTGCTGGGCGAACCTTTCGTATCATACCCGGGGTTCTCAGTGTCCGCTGACTTGCTGTCAGTCGCGGGGGTGGGCAGCATCCCGCTTCGCGAGTACCACGCTCCATTGGGGGTGGTGGTCGGGCAGCCCGGCGTCGTGCGGCGCTTACCGATGGCGGCGTTTTCCACACCGCCGCTCGTCCAGTCCATCATTCAGCCTCAGGATTGGCACCCGCGCAGCTTCGGCCTCCACTCACACTCACTGGCGGCGGATAGCCCTGTGACGTGGGAGCAACTTGTCCTGGACTGTCAAGATCCTCTCAAGTTTGCTTTGTGGCGCGACGCGTTCATTCGAGCCAAGGAGCAGTGGCGAGAGCGCGAGGTCTACCGAGGATTGGAGAGTGTGCCAGCCGGGGCCACGCGGTTGCGGTTGAAGTTCGTGCTCACCTACAAGCCGGACGAGACCAACTCTTCGGTGGTGTTCCGGGTAAGGCCCGTGGTCACGGAGACGAAGGGGTCCTCCCCGCTGGACGCCAAGGATCTTTATACCCCTGGGCTCAACCATGTTTCGCATCGGCTACTGACGGTCATCTACTTGGGCAAGCGGAACGCGGGCAAGGACTACGGGATGTGGTGCGGTGACTTTCAGCGGGCATTCCTCCACAGCGACGCTGGGGTCGCGCAGCAAACATGGCAAGGCACCCGCTACGTGGTGAAGGTCCCGGTGGTCTGGCAGGATGGCACCATTGGCAGCGAGTATATCGAGCTGTTGACAGGGGTGGAGGGGCTGCAGAGCTCTCCCATCATCTTCCGCATTTCCGCGGAGGAGGTCTTGCAGAGCTTAGGGGCCACGTACCATCGCGCGGATCCTAACTTCTTTGTGGTCCCCACCGGCGTCCCTGGCGAGCCAGCCCTCTTCGTGTGGCATGGCGATGACTTCAAGCTGGTGGCACCTCGCACCTTTGCTACCCAGTTTCTTGCTGCAGTGGCGGCTAAGTTTCCCCTGGGCAGGGCGGTGGATCATGAGGAGGGTAAACCCGTGGTGTTTTGCGGCGTGCAGTCTACGTTGCAGCGGGATTCGCGTTCTGGCGAATGGGTCATGCACATGCAGGATAGCCGCAACTATGTGGTTGACCTGCTGGCCGACCTCCCGTCCCCGCTGTTGGCAACCCATGGGCCCTCGGTTAAGGGCAAGCTCGGGTGGTTGGCGGACACGGTGGCACCTGATTTGGCGGTGCTCGCTCGCCTGCCCGATGATGTGCTGGAAGGACTAGGGTCCATTCATGTTCGGCGGCAGCTGGCCATGACGCCCGGCATTGTGCTTCGTGGGCTCGATTGCTCACAGCCGGTGCACCTCGAGATAGTGACGGATGCTAATCTAGAGACGCGCACAGTCAGCCAAGTGCGGGCCCGCATGGGGGCACTGTTCTTTATCAGCAATGAGGGACAGCCTGGCATGTTGTTAGATTGGTACTCGCGCTTGCACAGCCGCATTGCCACTAGCCCCAACACGGCTGAATGCCGGGGCATTGTTTCAGCTATCTCACATGGCATGTGGCTGCGGTACTTGCTGGGTTGGGTATTTGGCTCGTGTGGGTTCACTCTTCACTGGACTAGCACGGTGCACACTGACTCACAAAGTTGTTTGGCCTTCCTTGACAATCCCTATGCGCGGTCACAGGACGTTGATTACCTCGTACTCGCTGAGGCGGCCTCCTGCGTCACGCGTCTCCAGCACATCGCGGATGAACTCAATCCCGCGGATGCACTCACCAAGGAGGCGCGGGAGGCTGCCCCGCAGTACGCAGTGTTGCGCAAGCGCATGACGATGCAACACCCGTGAGCCACACAGGGTTACGGCTCGGGCGCTTTATGAATACAGCCATAACTCACCCTGTGTTGCTAGCATTCACGAATATCATGGTGGTAGTTTTTTTTGCTTGTCCTGACCATACCCTAGCCACGTTGGACGGTGCCTTGGGCCCGTCGGCGGGTCACTGGTCCTAATAAATGGGTCACCTTTTGTCTGGTGGCATAGTTGTTTTTTTCTCGCTACTTATTACATCACTATTCATGTGTGATCACAAGGGCGCGGGTCGATACCGTGGTGATTTTGACGGCCTTGAGGCCCCCTTGAGTTCCCTACCTTAGAGGGTTTTGTATGGTCTGCATTTGATGTAATTATTTTGATAATTAATCAAAGAACAAAAGAGTATGTCGGAGTTGAGTAACTCTAGAGCCCTAGGATCTGGCTCTGAGTTCCCCATGTCCGTCCGCACGCCTTCCGCTAGCGTCCGCTCAGCCGCCGGCTATAATCCGGCGGTCCGATGCGGTCGACCGGTCTAAGGGCGGCGCCTAGGGCCGGCGCCACCTAGGCCCCAGTCCGGGGCCTTATCCGGGTCAGTACGGACGGCTAGCTTGTCCCACGGTTACGGCTAACCGGATAGGGTTTGCTGGCTAAGACATAAACCAGTGGTGGGCCAGCTCCGACAGCAGTTCTCTGTGTTCACCTTATCCCAAGCTCAACGTGACCGACCGCCATAGCTGAGCCGGTCGGGCTTTAACTCTGCTTGGACGCATGGTCAACCGAGATCTCTAGGGCGCTACGGTTCACACGAATTGACCGTACGACCCAAAACGAATTATACTAGGTCCACGCACATTGACATGCTGCGCACCTACAGATAAACCAAAGTACCGAAAGTACTACAAAACCACTGAATAGCAAGTACAACGCCGTATGAACCGGCTGTCCAAATAGTCCTAAATAGTCGAACACTAAGACTTCGCCTATTTCACATTGTTGCGCCGAACTGTCCACTAAAGGAACCTAATTAAATAGGCTTGGACGCAACACTCCTCCCCCCTCTCTGGGGAGAGGTCGGCTACCCCGCTAGCCCAACGACAACCACGCCCAGAACATGCTAGACTCCGTATACGCATGGTGCAACCCATGAGTGACCTATGGTCCCGATGGGGCAGGGACCAGCTTGCACGACTAAGCTGGTCCATCGGGCAAGCCCAACTCAGATCCCGTCCATTGGCCGCGCGGCACGCAGAAGAAGGATGCATGCCCAAAGGACAGAAGCGAGGGGCCAAGACACAGGGCAGTGAGCCAAGGTCTCCACGATCACCACAAGTTTAGTTAGCCACGGACATACGTGAATCGTAACACATCCAAAGTGAGGATAGTCAATACAGGCATCGACACGACCACCACTGTAACTGCACGAGGTGATACATCACACGCAGGTGGCTCAACCTCCAAATTCTCATCACAAGAGCCAATAAATGCCATGCTACAATATAGTAGCCAAAAGTCGCCAAAGATCACCGAGTGTCGCCAAGTGTCACCGAATGTCGCCAAATGTCACCAAATGTCACCAACTCAACGACGTCCCAAATAGAACAATCTACCAATGGCAAGCAAGGTGCCAAAGGCTCCCACCCGATAAGACAATGGGGTGAAGAACACAATGTAAACTGTCATGTGACCATGACCAATCACACGCCCGTACTATCGCCACACGCGGCAATAGGGAGGTCCACCCAGACCCCTGAGGGGGAACCTGGACAGGAGCCAAAGGTCGGTGTGAGGAGCTGGAAAGCCCCGCCACGAGGGGACCTGACGGCCCCGGTGCGACCCCTGAATCACCACCCGCAACGGTCACAGTACCCACCGGTAACGTCGCGCTGGTGACTGCCCCGCCCGGCCCTTAAGGCGCGACCTGATTGGGTCCTGCACTGGAATGTGTAGAAGCCCCAGGTCCCGCCGCCGCTTGGGGAGTCAACATCCGCTCCATCACCTTGTGGAGTACCGCTTCCATCGTGGTGGACAACCGCGCCTAAAAAAAAAACTCTGCCTGTGCAACCATCTGTTTCTCCAAACCTAAACGCAGCGCCTGCAGCTGGGAGAAAACCCGCTGCTCGACCTCCACCGCGGACTGCGAAGAGAGGTCGGACGCCTTGTTGAATGCCGGAAACCATGTTGTCCAACAAATGACTCGCCGATGCGTCCATCGACTCGCCGATGTGGCCACTGTGTCTCCTCAGTGTCCTTGTCGCCCGTCGCCACTATACCTGAGGGGCATAGCGCGGGCTCTATTGTCTATTTGTCCAGAGGCCTCAATTGAGGCCTTTTGGCTCAATTGAGGCCTTTTTTACCAAGATCTCACAAAGTACGGTATTTTGGCGGGAAGGACCGGTCCTATGGGTCGTCCGGCCCCAGTGGCGCGAATCTGGTACATGTGCTGAGCGTCCTGACCCGTTGGGGTCGACAGGGGTCGACGGTTACTGAAAAATACGTGAGGTGGAAAAGTACCTATTTTGGCCACTTTCGTGCAACGGGACGAGGAATTTTCACGAATGCACGACCATGGCGGCCTCGAGTAAAATGGACCGTATGGCCACGTTCGTGCATCATTTCGAGCAGTATGGAGCGCGTTGGGCAGATAAATTATCCTTGAAGCTAGCCCGACCGCTAAATGTGTCAAAAGCCGATTTATAAATTCGTGGGGTCGTTATTTGTGTGCTGAATGCCAGGTTAGTGAAGTTCAGATGGGGCGTAGATGGCGTTGATAGTGCGCCTGCCAGCAGGACGATGCTTCGATATGGTGGGAAGGAGACTAGCGGAACGGCGGGGGGGATGTTGGGGCAGCCGTGACTAAAGGGGCGCTGGTTATATTCGAGCCTTTTGTCGTGAATCCATAGGTAGAGGAAGGGGTGTTTTTAGCTAGGAAAAACTGGGTTGCGGACAATAAACGCGCGCGCGCCCCCAGATATGGGAGCGCAAGTATGCGAACAGCGCTGGTGAGGCCGCTGCAGCCGCTTTCATACGTCAATGGACGACGCATGGAGCGTCTGTCCGGCCAGATTAGCGGGCTGCATCGCTTCCGGACAACTTGAAAACGCCGAGCTTGAACAGCTTTTCTGATGCAGCCACGTTCAGCGCCAACGCATATGCGTGCTTAGTGATCCCGGGTGTGAGGGGTGTGAAAGGTAAGTGCGTCCTGGTGGTAGAAAGGGAATGGCATCGATTTGCTTGTGATATCGCCAGTTTTTAGCTGCCTATCGGCGCCTAATGCCGAGGTGACGTAAGGCAGGCTATCTTACTTCGTGCAGTGCTCTGCGGCTGGCCCCCACTGTGTAGACGTGTTTGCTTTCCATAAGAAGCATGGCAGGTCCTGCCATGCTGGCCATGTCTCAGGCAACCCTTGCAAAGCTTAAAATCAAGCTAGAGGTCTAGAAGACAGTGCAAATGGTGTCCAGTTATGCTTGTATATCTTGCCATGTGCTGTTCATCTGCTGCCGCGGCAGCAAACCCCTGTCAGAATATACCGTAACAACGTAGATATTGGGGCTAAGTGAGTGAAGCTAAGCGCTTGGAAGGTCACACCTATCATTATAATGCATGATCCTTGTGCGTGTTTGTAATAGAGGCTTTGGATTCCTCATGGTTACGTGCAATACCCATGGCAGGCTGTTGCTGCCTGCAGTGCTGCGCGACAGCCCCGGCCGTGCAATTGTGTATGAGGCGTCCCTTGGGGGAGCATGCCATGTCATGCCATGCTTACCGTGTTGTGGGGAAACCTCGAAAGGTCCAAAAGACACCTAAGAGGCAGAGGGAACTGAGTACTACCGCCTTTTTTCTGCTTGCATCTATGGTCATGCTGTGTTTATGGTGCCACCGCAGCGACACCCTGTTTTGTCAAATCATAATTAAATAGGTATTGGGGCTATATGACTGATGTTAAGTGCTGGCAACCCCAAAACAATCATAATAATGCATGGCCTATGCTCATATTTGGAAAAAAGTTGTTTGGCTGCATGCAACACCCAATATAAAAAAGGCCTCAATTGAGGCCTTTTCCTGGACATTGGGACACTATGTACGGTGGCTTACCACCGTTGCACAAATATACGCTGCGACGGAAGTCGCGTGTGATACTTCGCCCGACGGCCGCCCTAGCGCTGACTGCCGCCACTGCGTCGATGTCGCAACTTGAGGCGCGATCATAGCTCGAACTGCGCGCACCGTATCCCGCGCTCTTTGTCGCCGCCGTAACCCTTATGAAATCGGTGTCCCTCGCCACCTCGTATGACTACAAGGGGGACTCCGCGCCGAATGAACTAATGCCGAGTTCCAACCCCTCCTGAAGAGCGGGGTCCTGAAGAGCAGATAGCTCCTCCTTGCGGACATGCGGCTGGTATTGGTGTGGTGGGGAAGAGACAAGTGTGCATGACTGCGCACATCCATCGCACGAAAGAGATCAGATACCTCCCCCCCCTAAGGGGAAGCCAAGCGTGTGCCTCGGCATGGAGGAACCCACACCAAGTTCAAAGAAAAAAAATTGAAAGATTCCTCTGACACGCATACGCATCTTCCAATCCTTTATGCACACACCACGTACACCCTCATACACCTACTACATGACCTAGTAGTTGACCTCAGGCACTGACGAACCAAGGACAACCAACCCCGTACATCCATGATGTCCGGACCAACACATGCACCAGAGCTCACTAGTATGACTACCAGTACAAACACAGATGCTCGGACCAACATGTGCATCCGCTAGTATGACTACTAGTACAGACACAATATCTAGCTGCTACTAGAGCCATTAGTAATAACACTAGTAACCTCAGACTTGCTTTCTCACACTGACTCCTCCCCCCCCTAAGGGGGATGGGAGCCTCTCCCTTCAGTCCACTAACTGGGTAACACACAGATGCCTATATCTGTGACTCCTCCCCCCCCTAAGGGGCTGTGAAGCCTCTTCCTTCTTCTCTCCTCCCCCCTCTATGGGGATCGGAGCGCCCTCGCGACGGAAAGCACCCGGAGGGGGGGGGGGGGGAAGGGGAAAAAAAAAATTCCAAACAAACCAAACAGATAGAATATCAAGCCAAAATAGACGTGCCACAACTGAGGTACAAAGACATTGTACCAACAAGGGTACCCCCAGACTGGGGAGAAAGGGGTGTGAAGGTTAGGACAAGGCAGTGTCTACGAAACATGTGTCCGAATGGCAGTGAGAGTGGAGTGATCAGGTCCACAAGCAAGGCTGCCCCTACAAACACGTCGAGGAACTCCCCGGTACTGAGCTATCATGAGCCCCTGTCATCATGGTAGATGTGTCTTTCTAGCGATGTCCGATAAACCATTGCCACGGTTACCAGCATGACCGCTAGTATTGAGTAAAAAAAAATAGGTATGACTACCTGCAACAGAAACGTGCCACACACCCACAACAATGGGTATGAACACCCATTATCACCTGACATCAATACAAGCAAACAACATGTATGACCAACAGCAACCCCTATTAACAACAAGGATTACTACTTGCTAGCTCCTGGCACGGTGGCTGTGCAGGGGAGGGGGGATGGCAACGGGCTGAATGCGACTGAGGATAGATGATGTGGGGGTGGTGGTAAAACCCAATGCACCCCGCATGTGAAGAGTCCTAACTCCCCTTAGAACAGGGAAGAGAACAAAATGCTAATAGCGCCTTCGGACTGAAGGAGTACTGCTAACCCTATAGGATCCATAGATTGTTATGTCAAGCAACAAAAATCAACAACAATCCCAGGGCCGTCATGCAGCTAAGTGCTCCATTGCCTAAAACCTGCAACTAATAAGGCGACGTAACCCTCCCTGACTGGAAGGAAAAAGTACGAGGAGACAAGTGTGCATGACAGGAGTAAGTACTGGGAACCCTGTAGGATCCACACGTGGGAACTGATGTCCATGAACGTCCACAACAGCATGCATTTCAGCAAAGTGAAATCTGCAACTAGGAAGGTTGCAAAGCATATGCTGATAGAACCCTCCCTGACTGGAAGGAAAAGTAAGGTACCCGAGCTACAACAACCAAGCGCATCATCCTGAAACAACCACGTCGCATAGATACGTCAAAGGTAAGAAACATGAAGTACCCTTGCCAAACAGGCCGACGCTTGAAGATGGACATGATGCACAAAGGAACAAGCCGGTGGAATGCCGGCGACAACCACTAAGGAAACAAAAGAGGTAAAGTGTTGATGCACTTCACATGGACGGCCGTGAGGGCCATAAACACAGGAACCAAAAGAAGCAAAAGGGATAAAAATACTCATGATGGCACCACCAGCTATGACTAACTGTTGCAACAACTGTCACTCTAACTAATTAATCCCAACAAAGAGATAGCAATAGCCATGAGGGTATCCCTAATTGCGATGTCTAGTAGCAAATAAGAGCAACCTAGACAACACAGCTATTACTAGCTGCTGTCACAGCTGATACAAATATTGCTAGAATATTGCAGTCACTAAAGACTACAAGGGGCGATGCTACTAAAGATAGCAATTGTCACTATAGCACCTATAAGGTGAGCACAGGCAGCCATCCTGGCCCCTGCAAAGGAGGTACATGGTGCAGGCAGCTAACGGCTACAGCCCCAGGGACACAGTGTCAACATACTGGCATGACTAGCAGCATATGGACATAACCAGACAACAAAAGAAAGAAGAGGGACAGGTGTGACCACCCGTAACAGCGCAGCAGCTAGCCAGACTGGCTACTACCTGCCTGTCTCCAAGATACTGGCATGACTACCAGCACCTAAAGAAAATAAAACAACCCAATGAAGTAAAAGAACAAGTGTGACCACCTGTAACACTGCAGCAGCCAACCAAAGTAGCTACTACTGCGCGTCACCACTCGCGCATGCAACAGATATGACTACCTGTTGTCACAGCTACGTAGTGCATCCAACAATTGTTGCCCTCCCTGTACCCTCTACACTGATGACCCAGGTGAGAGGAGGGTTGGGGCAGAAGGCAAAGGTGGTGGTGAAGGTCATAGAGTGGTACAAGTGGCTCCTAGTGACCCAGGAGTGCCGTGCGCATAAGAATTAACGCTTCTGCCTGAACAAGAGTGGCAAGACCTGCCTCCCCCACCCGTACCCACGAATGACCTGTTCAGCGTGCTCCGAAGATTAAGGAGCAAGCCACAGTGTACACTATTGCTGCTAGGGGCTACAGCCTATAAGGGCTGCCACTAAAAGAAACACTTGGGCTAACAGCCTCGAAGGACTGCAACGCTAAATGGGCTACAGCCCGGGGAAGGGCTGCAACGCCAAAATGGGCTACAGCCGGGAAGGGCTGCAACGCAAAAATGGGCTACAGCCTGGAAGGGCTGCAGCACACACACACACAAAGGGGGCTACAGCCTGTAAGGGCTGCAGCACCACAATGGGCTACAGCATGTAAGGGCTGCAGCACAAAAATGGGCTACAGCATGTAAGGGCTGCAGCACAAAAATGGGCTACAGCCTGGAAGGGCTGCAGCATGACAAAAAGAAAAGGGGGCTACAGCCTGGAAGGGCTGCAACCCTAAAAGAAACACTACTGGGTAGGGCTGCATACACTGATAGAAATTCAAGTCTAGGAAAAACTAAAATTTCGACAGCATTGGCCGAAGGAGCGTTCTATCATAATGAACAATCCTACTCCGGGCGTACCTGTGTCTTCGACTCCACCAGCTGACTGCCGGGTGTCGTGCCCATGGACGCTGCCGAAGTAAAAGAGGTCGCCGATGATGAGGATATTCCCTCGGACGCTCGCCAGCACCCCGCCCCACTAAAAAGTCGACTATAGGGGGATTATGGACCCGCTATAGGTTCTCGATGCCGATTGCCGGACTTATTCAATAACTACCGAACCCATAACCCCTCTTCGGCAGGGGCAATTGAAAATCGACCTACCGCCTAAAGAAAAAATTAAATTCGTGAAAAAAACCCGTTCCTGACAGGAACCTGGGTCGTGACCTCTAGAGTGTAGGTCACGACATACGCACAATCGCAAGGTGGCAAGTTTGCGATGTGACATTACAATTGTTTTAGAAACTTATAAACAGCACTTATTTACCTCTGCGACTCAGGTGGATTCCTCCGAGTCCAGTTTTACATCCCGGCTGACTGCCGGCTGCGAAAGATCTACACCTGATTCATAAAAGACCATTATGAACAGTGGTCGCTATATTAATCTACGCAATCCACACCATGACTAGTATGGACGATAACTAATCTAACATAATTAACCTGGCGCAGTTGACCCTGGCCGGTTCAAGCCCGAGGTGTTGCAACCTCGTGGGAAGCTGGGCGAAATGCCTCCCGAGGTACATGTAGCATTTACGACAGGAATTCAGGACCATGCATTTCCTAAACCCGCGGGCGTGACCCAGCCGGAAAGAGAAACAGATTAACTCAATTCATTTCATTCATTCCGGGGGTGACAATGGTGAACGTTCCCACACACTATTAACCTTTGGCGGCTCACGGCGTTGCCAAGCAGTGCCAAGCAGCACTGCTTGGACGCATGGTCAACCGAGATCTCTAGGGCGCTACGGTTCACACGAATTGACCGTACGACCCAAAACGAATTATACTAGTAGGTCCACGCACATTGACATGCTGCGCACCTACAGATAAACCAAAGTACCGAAAGTACTACAAAACCACTGAATAGCAAGTACAACGCCGTATGAACCGGCTGTCCAAATAGTCCTAAATAGTCGAACACTAAGACTTCGCCTATTTCACATTGTTGCGCCGAACTGTCCACTAACTCGTCGTCTGTCCCAACTCAGTCCTCACAGGAGGACTGAGTTGACAATTTTCAACCGCGTGTAGCGACTAGGTGGGGGGTCCATCCCAAATGTTTTGATGTGGATCTGGGGTGTACTAGATATCATTTTGTTGGCAAAAATACTGCATATGTGAAAACTTGACCCGAACACCTGAAAATTACACGGACGTTGGGCGCCCCTCGCGAATTTGCATTTTTCGGGATAAGAACGAGTGGGAAAAATTCAATCAAATCCTGGTGCATGAAGAAAAAATATAGGCATGTAAACAACATAGTTCTTGAAGCGTGGCAAAAAACTGGGCTCCATTTGGCCACTGCAACTGCCTGAAACAATTAAAAAACTCTCAGTCCTCAGGAGAGGAATGGGGCTTTTGCTAACTTTGCTAGCATGTAAGTGCGGTCATACTACATCACCGTGGCCACCAACCATCCCAATCAACTCATTTCCCTTCAAGCATTACAGGACAACACACTTGCATCATCATACTTCAGGTATATCATGCCTTATCATGTAGTGAGAGCCTATGCATGCATGTAGGGAATGGGCTTGGATACCTACCAACAAAGGGTTATGTTATAAGTGTCAACCACCAATATAATGGGTAGGTTAAGCATATTTCCATTGTTTCAAACAACAATAGATATGGCTATAACTGTTTTGCCTTGCCATGATGTGGCCAACATAGTTGCTGGCACATGATGGCAGTGGTTTGTCACCAAGACTTTTCACTCACCCGTAAAAGCTTGAATGCACCCTTGACGCAGCCCGTGGCCACACAATCATGCAGTATGAACGTAGCAAAAGAATAACTAACATCTATGAAGGTGTTTAAACCTGCACAGCTCCTAAAACCCTGCACAACTACACTGGGTTAAGGCAAATGCCTGCTAACATCATCTGAAAAGGGGGTTTTAGAGAGGGGCAGGCAACGGTCAAGAAAGAGCATCAAGACTTGAACCTGACAACGCCTCGCAAGCTTAAACTCATGTACGAACATCAAGGAACGAAGAGGCAACGATTATCCGGCTTTACCTGGCACGGCTGGCGTTACCTTGGCCCAGGCGGTGCCCGCAAAAGTGGCACTTTGCGGCACATAGACCATGACGTGACAGAATGGTCGAGATCATCAAATCTATACTGTCACTCAATATATTCTAATGCAACTCATGTTAACATGTAGAAAGAAACCTATCAGCCATTGAAATTGCGCCGGAAAGCAAGCGCAGTAATCAATTCCGTCGACCTGCCTTATCGCAGTTTTTTCCAGCAAGAACAGTGCCGACACCGGGTAAATCGCATCCCCGCGAGCTAAAAATTGATTTATATCATCTTTAGGGCATGTTAAATCTATTTACTGAGTTTGGACGGCTAACTCGTCCGCAAACGTAAACTGCATGCATGGGCGCGAGCCGCCATGGCTAGGTCGTGCATTTCCGGAACTCGCGTTTCACGTGGAAAAGTACCCTTACCACCTGTACTTTGACCGTACAGTTAGCCGCGCATACCAAATCCAAAAAAATCCCAAAAATATGTCCAAGAAAGATCTTTTCACGTAGTATTTGAATAAATTTTGAGAGAATTTTTTTGTCAAACATTCTGACCGGGGCGAATTTTCTACGAAACCCAAAAACTCGGTCCTCTAGAGAGGACTGAGTTCAACTCAGTCCTCCGTAGAGGACCAGGGACAGACGACGAGCTAAAGGAACCTAATTAAATAGGCTTGGACGCAACAACGGCGACCCGAGACTGAGAGGCAGGCAGGATCGAGCTGCATGCCGGAGTCTGAGCACCTAGTCACTGCCCGCGACCCTGTGCAAGGCTACCATCGCGCAGTGTTCGCGTCCCTCCTGTGGGCTGAGCTCGGTAGGGAGTTGTTCCTTGCACCACTGGTGGAGGCCGATCGAGCGTGATTTGCAAGTGGCTCGTGTCCGCGCGCCTACGAGGTTGCATGGATGAGGGACTCAGATCAGGGCGTTCCATGTGCATGGCGGGCGGGCTGTGTGGGCTTCAAAAGGTACTATACCCCATGGCCATGCACTGGTACAGGGGTGGTGAGAGGCCTTCAAGCTTCGAGTGGGGGATGTGGCGATGCGCGGTGGGGACTGCATACATAGGGGCGTGTTTCTGTTGCGGGAATGGGGATCCTGGGCAAGACAGTCAAGCGGGGTGGACAGGCGGTGATCGGTCGTGCGCGGCATTGACCCCGGTCCACGAGCGCTGTATGTGCTGGGCGCGATCGAGCCCGAGGAGCTCTTGTTTGGGACTGCGGGATTGCTTCGGCCCTACTCCATGAGCAGCACGGTGTCTCGCAGGGGCAACGTTACTGATACGGCAGATCCTGCAAGGCGTGTCACTCCCCGACCTGCCCATTGCATTATATAAGTGCGGGCATTGCGGGCGCTATGCAGTCCACGTACGTCGGCGGCCTTGAGCATCACATGCTTATGGGCCTACGCAAACATCAACCGTGCTCTTGCGGTGCAAGTGCCACGGAGGGTGTGACTGCGAGCTGAGGAGTTTTCCCCCGCTTGCGGTGGAGTTCAGGCACATTGGCAGTAAGGAATGCGGGGACCAGCGACTGCTCCGGTCTATGCACGTCGGCCGGAGTGGTGTTGTGCCTAACTTACTGCAGCTTCGTGGAGGAGTTGGCAGGGCGCACTCCAGTGGACACGCTGGGGCCCTGCTAGTTTTGGGCACTTAACGTGCCATATTATCCAAGTTTCCGGTGTTGATCGACTTTGACTGTTTCTTGTGCTGGGTAGAGACGGCGGGGGCGCACTCTAGTGGACACACTAGGGCCTTGCGGGCACCTGCATGCGTTCGCAGGTGCAGGGGAGGCGCACTCTAGCGGCCACGCTAGGGCTTCCCCCCTCTATACAGCCACTCCAGCGGCGGCCAGGGACGGCCACGTTGCATGGTCGGTTGGCTCACGGCGCGCCTGTATTTGAGAGGACGCGTACAACTGTCGGTAGTGAGGCGATGGATCAGATTCTTCTGGTGCACGCCCTCGCTTCTGAGCATGGGACATGCACTGCATGCTGTGCCTCACCGTCGTCGACGCTAGTAGTACTTCTTAATCGTCATGTGATTACGCGCATCAGTCGCGCTGTAAGGCTGGGTTTCGGCTGGACGGGATACATGACTGGCCACCTCGTCGGCCGGATCATCAAGTTGTATGCAGGAAAAATATTCCCTCTTGCTGACAGGCCCGATTGGCTATATAAAGAGTTGCCCTTGCGTGGCAAGTCTGGGGGGACCTGGTTTCACTGGCCCGTTGGTGCACAAGGGCTGGGACATAGTACCCCTATGGTCAACATTTCATCAAGTTTGAGGCTGCTCAGGACCTCAGGACTGGTTGCGCGGGATTACATGGACTGTGCATTATTATGTGGATGGGATAGGGCACGCGGTGGCGCCCCCTAAGATGGTTCCAGTGGATCGGCGCGCCAACAACGGCGGTCGCTGAGATGGTTGTGAGAGTTTTATGACGGATAGTGGAATTATCCTGTCATCATGTTTCATGCTACTACGTCAGGGTTGGTCCTGTGTATCAACCTCTAGAGGAATTGGTATTACTAACCCGCGGGTGAACCGGGGTTGGGACATAGTACTCTTATAGTAGCTTACTTGTTTCCTTTCTATCTCTTGTACGGTAGGGACTACCGAACCCCGTGGGGGGGGAGGAGTGTTACGTCCCGGCCCTTTTGGACGGACGTAACAATGGAATAAATTATGTAGTTTGACTTGTTGTCATGGTCCGTAGGACTTTGGGACTCATTTCGGGACTAAATTTGGGAATTGTCCCTTGGTCAGGACTTTTGTATGGAACTATGACAGTTTGGGTGATTCGGACCAGTTATTTTGGGCCTAGGTTGTTGTATGCGTGTATCATTCTAGGGGCTGGTGCAGTCGCGCCGCGCTGCGTACTTTATAGCTAGTTGAGATATTGTACTCATGCGTGGATTCTGTAGGCGAGGGTCGATGTCGACCCGAGGATCTTGTGTGGACTGGATGCTTTGGAAGATCGGCGCCATGTCGGCGCCCCTTGCCAGCGTAGTGGCAGACCTAGGTGAAATTGGTCCGAGGACGAGAGTCTCGTCCTCTTGGTTTGATGAATGATAAGTGCGAATACGCCTACACATTAAACCTGGGGCAACTATCCATTTGTAATTGGTATTGCTAGCCATTATAAGTGTGTATTAATTAGCTTGGCATCAAGAAGTCGCGGTGCCAGATATCTCACGACCCCAGTCGTGAAGCGCAATCTGCATTAGGCCACCTTGAATCTTCCTAATTCCGGCATGGTAGATCTTTCGCTACGTGGCTCAGGCTAGAGGTGTCTGGGCTGGGACGTAACACGTTGTTCATAGGTAGGAGGGGTAAGTGAGGGACGACGGCGACCACCAGTAACAGGAGAAGGAGGTGAGGTACGAAGATTACCTTGAGGAGTGAGATGGTGCACCGTTTCAAGTGAGTCCCGTCGGTTACCACGAGTATTGGTATTGTTATTATTATTATTATTATTATTATTATTATTATTATTATTATTATTATTATTATTATTATTATTATTATTATTATTATTATTAGTATTGGTAGGTATAGGCGACATATCTCCACCCACTAGGTCCATCTTTAATTAAGTTAAGGAATAGGAATCTGAATGAAAGCAATAAAGGAAAAGGACAAGGCCTAATTTGAAGCAAGGAAGGAAAAAGGAAAAATATTTAATGTCCTAAGAAAGGAAAACAATTGAAATCAATCCTTTTTAACAACAGTAATGGATAGGGAACCGAATTCTACGGTGAGAGGAGTATCCAAGCTAGATGAGGATGCAGCCCGTTTAGGGGGAGACGAAGGAGGGGTAGCAAAATCTAGAGCTTCTACAGGAGGACGACCATGAGGAGTAGAACGTACGTGTAGGCCTAAATCTGATACACTATGGTCTATAAGGAATTGTTTGGCTTCCTCGAAGGTAACAAATTTCTTATACCTAACTACATTATATGTACGGTTTTGCACTATCTTCCTAGCATCTGACCAAGAGAGGAAAATGGCTGACCATTGAGGGGTAATAACTACGTAATATTTAGCTAAGCTATTGTCACTGGACGAATGGGAAGGCGCAGTAAAAACACGACGTTGGCTCATGGTAACGCACTTGGTGGGTCTTGTGACGTCACGCTAGAAGAAGGGGTAGGCGACTTATCTGGGCGATCTGGATCACCGAAAGCAGCATGAGGGCGGAATTGTCCAGCGCTCGTCCTAAATCAGCGACCGAATAGTCCAGCGCTCGTCCTACAGTAAAGCAGCGACCCGTATCTCTGCGGGTGCGGCCGTCTAATAAAACAGCAGCACGAAGGAAAAAGGTGTAGGCTACCGCGACGCTAATCGTCTCACGCTGGCCGATCCGAACAAGAATAATCCCCTATCTACGACAGGAAGCAACCGTAAGCAGGAAAACAAGGCGAAGGACAGGCTATCTACGAAAGGGTTTATCCGCTGCGAGCAGGTCTAGCATCTAGGCAGATCGTGTCCCGAACCGGGCAGCACTACTCTCCCAGCTTGAAGGCGACCCGCCCATTACCTGTCAAGAAAGTGTCGTCTTCGTATCCCTGGACGCGGAAGGGTTCTTGCAAAGGCGTATGTGACAAAGGACCGTCGTCTCGTTCTCTACCTACGAAAGTTCCTCCGATACCATTGTTACGTCCTGAACTTCTACCGCCACCTCTACCTCTAATGGGCCTGATGCTACCTAAATTGGTCAGGCCTCCTCTACTCAAACCCCTAGCGAAAGACGAACGAGACGGAGCTGATCTCAATGCGTTAACGTATGTGTTACTATAATACGCCATACAACCATTTACCCAAACCCGTTTATTCCAGGAATAGAGGAAGGAAACACACTACACTGCCGTGACCCAAGCCTATATGTGTTAATTCATTTAACACACGCCGAGTGAACACACGAGGGGTAGTAGAACGTGCATAAATGGTCACCAACGGTCCAACACGCTCGGGCCGACATGGCCCTCGCCTACAGATGCACCGGCACAGACACAGATGCACGCTGGTCCACTACATTCTACCAAAGGATAAGGACCACTAATAAAGTACGCGGCGCGGCGCCCAAAGGCACCCAATGTACCACAGTACTGTTACGAGGACAATAGTGTCCCAGTAGGAACTACACGTAAACCTAGGGACAACCGAGGCAAGGGACCTAATTTACGTCCGTAACTACAACGAATTGTTACGCGACGTAACATATCGCGCAGCAAATCATTGAAGTATAATGGTTGGCGTGCCACCTCTTCCCGCGTGGTAGGGTGAGCAATTCTGTCCGGTTTTAGGTTCTTATAACCCTTCCACATACGTGCCCAGTACCATGATAAGCCTTTGTACGAAGTGAGCGCACATGTAAGTATTGCTGCCCCCAAGTGCCATGATGTACCATTGGTGTGGGTATAGGTTGTGGCGAAAGCTTCTTGTGCCAACATACAACCACGGGTGTGCGTTTACGCCTATGAAAGCGGTTAGGATCTGTTTGGTGTACACTGACCATAAACGCCACTCCATATTATGTAAGCCCAAGCCTCCTTGAACCCATGGCATATAGGACATGTCCCGATCGATCCATCCCGGCACCGTGTGTGTTATGATACCCTGCTGTTTCCAAACAAAATTGCTGCCGATTCGTTGGATGATCTTGGTGGTGTACTCGTTAGGTGGGTGACCTTGGCAGTAGTAGAGCACTTTGGAGAATAACATTTGGTTGGTGAGGAGGACCCTGCCCCGTAAGCTGAGACGGGGAACCGCTGCCCATCTTGATGCCGCTTGGAGCATGCCTGTGAGTTTGCCACTGTGTGTTGTGTTGTCATACAAAAAGGTGGGGTGTTCAGCAAGACGTCCATCCATAGTGCAGCCGATAGGGCAGTTGTGTAATAGGTGGTGACCGTCTGGCTGGACCGGCCCATGTCACAGGCAGATTAGGGAGTGATAAGCGGGGGGAGGATCCTCTCCCGATGTGCAGCCCCGTGGACTTTTGCACGTTACACCGCTGTTGAGAGGCCATAGAGTATGTCGTAATGGTAGTTTTAATTCAGTTCAGCCAAAAGGCCCTTCGGAATTAGACATTAGCGTTTTATTGGTTGAAAGTGCTACTGTGTCCGCCCAATTAATTAACTATTAGTTTGTTTGTTTGGTTACCGAACAACCGTTAAACCGGCTGCGAAATTTGATAATTCTTTGTTTGTTTTGTATAACCCAGCCGGATGCACTGCTCTTACGGCTAGTAAAAGCACATTTTTCAGCCAGAGATTTAATATTTCTTGTTTTTTACCGCAGAAGAAGCGCTCTTGGCAGTCAAACAATTTATTTACACTTTCTTTATTTGTTTGGTAGCTTCAAAAACTACAGGTCAGTACACTCGGGAATTAAGCTACCGTAGTGGCTCTTGTATGTGTACGCTTAATTATCGTACGAGGGCTTTTAGCGATTTTTGTTACGCGTACGGGGGTTTTGGGATTTTTTCTTAGTGTACGTAGGTATATCATAAGGGTATATCGTAGGTATATTTGGGAGGCAGTACCCTAGGGACAACAGATGGAAGCCCCTAATACGTATATAGTAGCATCTGAGGGTGATATCTTGGGATGTACGAGGCCGGAAGGAGTTTTTTTTTCGGCCTGTACGGGGTCGATTCGTACATAATTAGGCGTACTGATATAAGAGCCACTACGGTAATTAAAATTCTTTTGTTTTATTTATCGTTTGCATGGCGCCCAGGCTCATATTAACTACAATATATATAATTATTGAGTAAACCTACCAATGCGGGGGGTGTAATTACATGCCTACAAGTCGATGAGTAATCGACGAGTATCAAAGAGACAACCAGCGCAGGCCAGACGTGTATGGCGGTCTTGGTGGACGTGAGTTCATAATTACGTACGCAATGGCGTACCACATGCCCATGAATTCGGCGGGCATTTTTTTATGGCCACGATGCGGTTAAATATGGTATTTGCCTTTTTAATCGGTTGGCGCAGGGCGGACGAGGGCGGAGAGGCAATAGCCTTGCCCAATTATCAGCAAGTTTATTTGTCCACCGAAGACTAGCATCCTTTTAAAATGGATCATAAATTGTCTAGAGTTATGAACGCTAAACATGGCTTGTGCTCTATGGATAGCGCCAACGGCAGGACAAGCCTATCTTAACAAGGAGCTGTGTTCAACGTATGCGGATCTACACCGGTGCACACATTCAGTGTAAGCAATGGTCTGCTGCGCGTCCAAGCAATGCCGTCCATGCGCTATTGCTCGCACTGTTCATCCGCATTATAGTCCACGTATCTGGCGGGACCGAGGGAGGATCCGGCGCCATCTCGCAACGTGTGTTGTACATGGTCAATATTCCCGATGAAGCGCATGGCGAGCCATGGATTCGGCGCGTCTTAGAGCCGATTCACGGGCAAGGGGATCTGCTCCTGGTCATCTACACCCCCGACGACAAGCCGTGCGGTCTCACGTGGGACAGGGGCCCTGGAAAACTCTACTGTCTGCGCATCCCAAGCCAAACCTTCACCCGAGGGCGCAACGACAACGCGCGGGAAGCGTTCCGCATCGAGGCGGAGCGCGGCGCAGCCTACGACTACTGGATCATGGCGGATTGGGACACCGTGCTCGGTCTGAAGAACCCAGCCTTCATGCCCAAAGGGCTGGAGCCGTACGAGGCGTTTGAAGCGGCGATCCTCTCGCTGCAAGCGCCAGTGATTGTCCCTGGGTATAAGCCGGGTGGCAAGCGGATCAGCCCACCCCCACCCCCATTGCCAGACGAAAAGAAGACCCGGCTGCTCTGCTCCCAAGCGAAGCGGAACGGCAACGACGCGTCGCGCGTTGATGGGTCCCAGATGGTGCCGCCTGCGGGAAACATGACTGCGTCACCTGGCACTGCGTCATTGCCATTTGTGAGCCCGGCCCCTCCCCCACTCCTAACCTGCCAGCCCATGGACACTTTGCCAGTGAACAAGAAGGGTGGGGGCGACCCACCTGTTCAAAACCGCTGCCAGCAATCAATCACCTGGTTCAAGAAGAGTAACAAGAAGAGGGTAGGTACATCTGGGCTGGTAATGTTGACGTGTAACCCCCCCGTCATCTTCAAGCCCAGGGAGGCAGTCGTGTATGTGACCATGCAGCAGCCGAGCGTGGCCAAACACGCAGGTAATGGCAGCAACCAGCACCAGCAGCTGCAGCCTGGCCCAGTTCTGATTGCAGGTAACAGCAGCCAGCAGAATCAGTCTGGTCCGGCCCCAACCGCGGGTAATGACAGCGACCCGCAGCAGCTGCAGCCTAGCCAAGGCCTGATCGCAGGTAACAGCAGCCAGCAGAATCAGCCTGGTCCTGCCCCAACCGCGGAGAAGGGCAGCGAACCGCAGCAGCAGCCGCCGCAGCAGCAAGCAGAAGCCCGTGGTTTTCCCCTGAGGCTATTTGCGGCGCGCCAGGTGGACTTGTGCTTCATGGCGCTCCACCGGCGCGCGGTGCCCGTGCTGCTGCCGCTGCACAACCTGGACGACGCCACCTGGTGGGGGTCCCTGGAGTGCTGGTGGGCGGGCATGACCTGCTTCGACTTTGCCACGTTGGTGCTGGGAGATATCTGGGTGCTCAATGAGGCGCATTCGACCAACCACAAGACAGGGCACCTCAGCCCAGATGCCCATAAGAAGGCCGTCCACGAGCGGTATGGTGGGCTGATTGAGGCGGGCGTGTTGAACTATAGCGAGGCCTACACAGGGTGGCTGGGCCTGGATTACAACGCGCAGCCGAGCATGCCGCGGTACATGCTGGATAGCAGCTGGCAGGTGGCCGACAAGTTCCGGACGTGCGAGCGCGTGCTGGGTCCGACGTTTGACACATTTGCTGGCAACAGCACCTGCCATTTGCCGTGCTAGAACAACACAACAAAGTCAGGCTTGAGCTTCTGGTATTGCTCCCGAGGTCCCAGGCTTTCGGAACAGGCCTGCGCAACTGCGCTAGATGTTTTTATTGACAGCGGTCTAGTTTATTTTCCTGCGCCGGTCATTATATACTGTATTCATACACCCGTTTGCTCACCATAGTCACCAGCATCTTTGTTAAAACAATAAGTAGATGCATACAGACAGGTAGCGGTTACAGAACCGCTATTAAGAACTCCTTAGGCATGGCTCGCGATTACCCGCGCAGACCAGGCCACCAAAGAGGGTGGGTGGGTGGGACAAGAAAAAAGACCACAACAATGTCACTACGCCGCCAAAGTAGTCAAACTGCCCTAGCACGGGGCTGACATCAGCAACCGAGCTTAACTTAACACGCCAACCTGAGAATGTAGCGACACCTACCGTACCACAAAAACAACAACCAATCAAATACCCTTTCCGAAAGGTTCTAATTATCATTCAACAAACCGGTTCAACAAACCCGGCCCTGTCAAACTTTAAGCATAAGATTGTTTCGAGATTGTAGCACAATAGGGCCACTGCCCCTACTAACAATTCCAGGTCGCCAGCCATTAGCCAAATCCGGTTACATCTGCCAAACCCGCCCGGTTCAGCCGACCATCCAGGCGGCTCCCGTGAGCGGCCTTATTCCCCGCCTCACTTCGAGAAACTCTTTTCAAAGAAATCCGATTCATACACCCGTTTGCTCACCATAGTCACCAGCATCTTTGTTAAAACAATAAGTAGATGCATACAGACAGGTAGCGGTTACAGAACCGCTATTAAGAACTCCTTAGGCATGGCTCGCGATTACCCAACCTCCCCTTCCTGGCCCTCCGGTCCGCTAAAGAAGCACCATTTCCTTTCCCGTCAAAAGCTGTCCTGTCGCGATGGGCGCTCTCCGTTGCCAGAAAACAGATTTAATTCCCAGCGACTGTGAATGCACAAAAATTCATGCACTGTCAATCGACACAGCTCGCATTTTTGACCCCACTCGGGGGCCCCCGCTGACCTCGTTGCCGACCTCTTCTCTGGTCCGCTAAGGGGTGCTGTCGCGGAACACAAAGTCAAAGCAAAAGCTGCTGACTGGCGCCGCTGATTCCAGCCGACGCCCAGTTTACAACTTTTTTGAAGAGCAACCAACCTAGTGCCGAGCACATAAACACTCCTTCCGTACAAAAAAGTGGAAATACCACTGATTACGAAATCAAGTTGGCTTTCAGCCCTTGCCTCCTGCGCCGAGGCTCCGTGTCCCACAACGGTGACTTAAATTTTTTACCCCCCCGAGCCGCGGCGGCCCTCAAGCCAAGCCCAACCCGGAATGCAAGCATTTCCAGGTACGAGACAACTCAAAGGCAGGCCAGCCTGCCGACAGCCCAACCCGAGGCGCAAGCATCCCCAGGTACGGAACCATCAAGCAAGCTAGCCCTTGCCCAACCCGGCCAGCTGGCCGTTTCTTTCAAACAAACCAGCCATTAAATAATGCATCAGCCCCCGCTTCGCATTTAAACCCCGATCACCCGGACATTAATTCCGGGCCAGTGGCAGCCATGAATCCCAACCGCCTTAAGCAGCCAGGGATCATGGATGCCGGAAATTTGGTTAACAAATTTTAGCCCCGCACCCATGCTGAGCGCAAGGCTGGTGAGGCACTTCTTGTACCGCCATAGCCTCAGCCGTCGGCGCTCAGCCAACGTTTACAAGAAAAAAGACCACAACAATGTCACTACGCCGCCAAAGTAGTCAAACTGCCCTAGCACGGGGCTGACATCAGCAACCGAGCTTAACTTAACACGCCAACCTGAGAATGTAGCGACACCTACCGTACCACAAAAACAACAACCAATCAAATACCCTTTCCGAAAGGTTCTAATTATCATTCAACAAACCGGTTCAACAAACCCGGCCCTGTCAAACTTTAAGCATAAGATTGTTTCGAGATTGTAGCACAATAGGGCCACTGCCCCTACTAACAATTCCAGGTCGCCAGCCATTAGCCAAATCCGGTTACATCTGCCAAACCCGCCCGGTTCAGCCGACCATCCAGGCGGCTCCCGTGAGCGGCCTTATTCCCCGCCTCACTTCGAGAAACTCTTTTCAAAGAAATCCGATTAATTAATTAATTAATTAAAATCATAGCTCCGTTGGGAGCATATGTAACACATAGCCCTGAGAAAGGGACATCTATGGGTTTGTAATACAATCAGGGCCACAACCTGCAGGTGGAGGATGTACAACTATCACCTGCTCTGGGTGCACAAGGTGCACCTGCACCACCATGATGGAGCCATATACTGTATGGAGAGGCAAATATAATATTGTAATACTCCTGACTCCTGAATGGGAGCACGCGTTTAATTAATGAATTAATTAAATTTCTACCGTACAAAAAAGTCTGTATTTTTGTTGGCAGTGCAGGCGTCATTTGCATATCGTTACAAAGCACGGCCCTTTGATCACCCGACTTTTAAATAGAGGATTATCAAAAGGTACTTGGAAAGTCTAAGCCCATTAAACTCATGCTCCCGTTCGGGAGTCACGGAGAAACCCATTGCCGCATGGCTCGTCAAGCGGGGCAGTGTTGCAGGTACTCGCAAATCAAGCTACGCTATATGGCGAAAACGTAGAGTCCTTGTCCGAGGGTCTGCATCTTGGACAACCAGCTGCACAGTAGAGCCCACTTTCGGCATGGTCTTCAGCCTGACGGTCAGCTCGTAGCCAATCTTCAAAAAAAGAAAAGAGATGCCAAAATATGTACAAAGCAGAACAGATAAAGAATTACGAGCATGATAAACACCAGAATATCAACAAAGCTATGTTCAGAATATCAACAAAGCTACTACTGAAAAATAACCCTGGTTGAACATGAACCAATTATAGCACGCGGAGCATCATACAAAGGAAGAGAGTCTTCCACGATTGCCCACAACTATTGCCGCATCTACAAAGAACCCACAAACACAGATGTCACTTCGCAGCCTCGCTCCAAACCACCCTGCAATGGCTTGCCTGATCCCAGGCAGTCTACTCCTGCAGCCAAGTCATGCAGCCTTACTGGACTTCCGCATCTACCCCACCCAGAGCACCGCTTACATTCCGCCAGCAGTCCTGCCGCTCTAAAGCCTGCGACCACGATGACCACCCCCATCCCCACGAACCAGCCATACCACTGCAGAAACCCAGCATACCAACTAGAGTCTCTCTACCTGTCCCGACAACGTCTGGCTTGGCCATGCCAGGTCATGCTGCGGCACACAGCGCATGCCGAGGCAGCACCAGTGCTGCTCACCTGCACCAGTGCCACCTACCTGCAGCAGTTCCGCCTACCTGCACGAGTAGAACCGACGCAAAGAGCTCGCCGTCCCGCACGCAGCGCAGCATGATGGCATCAAAAACCCTGCCAGGGGGCTGCATCTTGAAGTACTGGTGAATCCAGTACTGCTGCGTCTCCTTCTCCACCCGCGCCACCTCCTTGCCCACCGACCTGCAACGTGGACCAGCGTGTGTGGAGCGCGGCAGAGAGGGAAGAGGTGGTCATGTCAGCATGCGCGTGAGCAAGGGGCGGCCGCTCCCACATAGAACACGAGTGGGAAATATGAGGCAACCGAGTCGATGGGCAAGGGCCATCGCGAGGGGTGGACGGTGCGCTTACCTCAGAAGACGTGCGTATGTCATGCATGCAGCCAGGCACAATGGGGCTGCGCCAAACTAACATCTGCACAAGCGCCTGACGGCAAGCCATGGTCACCGACACGGATCCGACAATTCAGCCAAGAAAACATGTACACCATTCCTACATGGCGGGAGGTCAACAATAATTACTAATCTGGCGCAAGCATCGCAAGCAGGAGAGCCCTTGCGGCACGTTCGCGGGCACGCGCTTGACCTGACAGTGGCCATGCGCGCCCCCTCTGGCCCCATCCCCCGGCAAACCATCTGCCCCCCCCAAACACAGGCAGACCCTCACCGTGCAGTGGCCATAAGCGCCTCCATCTCGTCCGCTGTGCGCGGCAGCGGCTCGCCGCGAAGGAAGGCCTTCAGCTGCGCACGAGTACGCGAGTGCACAGTCGCCAGCACGCATTAGCCAGCACGCATTCGCCAGCACGTTGTTCAACAAGCACGGCGAGGTGAGGACGATGAGGGCATGGGCAAGGGAGGACACGAGTGCCAGGTGTCAATGGCAGGTGTCAACAGCTCCCCCATGCCAGTGACATGATGCCAGTGAATACTAAGACATGTGCAAGCAAGAGATTCTTTACAAGTGATAGGGTGATAGGCAGGCGCCCAAACATAGACGGAAAACTTTGATGATACCGATCAGCAATACACCCCCATGCCAATGATACCAATGCAACCCCATGCTTGACACCCCGGCAGAGCTGCACAGCGTGTGCGCGGCATGCATGTCGCACAAATTGCAGGATGCTGGCGGCGGTGAATCTCGGAAGCCGTATGAAGCGTGCGTAGTTGGGTTATGTTGATATGCGCATGACAATGTGCCCAAAAGGCTGCGAACGGATGTCTAAATGCAGGATCTTCTCAAGCAAACACAGAGTGGACGCATCAAGCTACAATTGGCGACTCTTGACGCGGGTGCCCGCTGGGTCACCATCATGCGTGTACAATGCTGGCGGCAGCCCGCAGCTGCCAGGGCGTGTCCCCTGTGCTGAGCCCCGTGCCACCCGACACTGGCATGGGTTTACTACAAATATGCCTTGCCAGCGCAGATGGCAACCTAAGAAACTCCACACCGTCACAACAGATAGTGTATCGCAGCTGCGCATCGCGCCCGCAGCCCACAAACAGACGCATGCATTTCGACAATGGACGCAACCATCATCAAAAGCCGCCAACACACTGTGTGCCACACTTTAATGATCCCTGAGAGTTCCGCCAGCCAACCAGACTGCACATAATTGTCCGTTCCATTAAACCCTAAACCCTAAACCCTAAACAGCCAGCCAACCAGACTGCACATAATTGTCCGTTCCATTAAACCCTAAACCCTAAACCCTAAACCCTAAACCCTAAACCCTAAACCCTAAACCCTAAACCCTAAACCCTAAACCCTAAACCCTAAACCCTAAACCCTAAACCCTAAACCCTAAACCCTAAACCCTAAACCCTAAACCCTAAACCCTAAACCCTAAACCCTAAACCCTAAACCCTAAACCCTAAACCCTAAACCCTAAACCCTAAACCCTAAACCCTAAACCCTAAACCCTAAACCCTAAACCCTAAACCCTAAACCCTAAACCCTAAACCCTAAACCCTAAACCCTAAACCCTAAACCGTAAACCGTAAACCCTAAACCCTAAACAGCCAGCCAACCAGACTGCACATAATTGTCCGTTCCATTTCGCAACGACACAAAACCGAGTCCAGCTAGAAGCATGCACCACAGCTGGTCTGCGACCGTGCGGCTGTAACAAGAAGGGGTTACAGCACCCGCTGACACCCGCAGGGTGGGGCGCTGCAGGTGCAGAAGCTGATCCCTGCAGCTGTCAGAGCTGGTCGTAGCGCCTAGATCTGGTCAGTGTAGCGGGTCAGAGCGCCGCAAGAGCTAACGCCACTAAGGGCTGCCACCTGCGCCTCACCTGCATGTGCACGAGCAGGTCACTGTAGCGTCGGATGGGTGAGCTGAACTGTACATAGCCGTCGAGGCCGAGGGAGGAGTGCCGCATGGGCGCAGAGCAGTTGGTGTCGCTGTGGGCGCAAGGGGGCGCAAGGGGGCGTGTTGCACACGAGTGAAACAGCACAAAAGGCGTAGCGTGAACGAGGGAGTGGCCACGGCTCAGACACAGTTTGAGAGCCATCCGCAAGTTAGATATTTGTTGTAACAGCAATTACCGTGTAGAAAAAGTAAGGACTGTGCAATGCCCAGGGGGACGCCACCACGCAAGGCCATGACGCCAAGCTGCTAACAGCTCTCTGCCTTCCCAATCAACCAACAGCCCCTGCCCTGTCCATGAGCACGCAGGCCACCGGCACGGCTGCCTTCTCATCCACCCACGTGCTGACCCCGACTGTCACGCCCGCACATGGGAGGCTTCCTCCCTTTCGTGTGGGCGCGCATGCAACCACCAACTTGATGACGAATTCTTGAGGACCACCCAGGGAAATGTCCGCAAGGACACGGGTTCCCGCAGACGCAACCGGTGCATGCATGCATAGCCTTGAAACAACGAGCGCATGCGTGCCTGTTTATTCCCCCCAACACCACGCCCCCCTTCCCTCCCGGCCTCCTGCCCCCTGAAGCCCCCCGACCTATCCCCACCCCCGCCCAGAGATCTCACTAAAGTTGTTTCGTTTGACTGGAACGTCCACTTCGCCCCGCGTGCGCGGTCCAAAAAGCCTGCTCTCGTACCTTCGCACCATGCATCGCCGCAGCATGACCGCACGGCAGGGACCCTCGGGTACGGACGCCAGCTCCTCCTCGCTGGGCAGCTGCGGGGCCATCTGGTAGCGGTAGGGCATCGGGATGCCGTGCGCGCCGCCCAGCTCCGCCACCACTTGGCCTGACTGGAAGGGGAGGGTGGCGAGGGGGTGCATTTGGGGGAGGGATGGGTGAGGACCTGCATGTGGTTCACCACGCAGCAAGCGAGGCACCTACCAGAGGTGAGGACATGCATGTGGTTCACCACGCAGCAAGCGAGGCACCTACCAGAGGTGAGGACATGCATGTGGTTCACCACGCAGCAAGCGAGGCACCTACGAGAGGTGAGGACATGCATGTGGTTCACCACGCAGCAAGCGAGGCACCTACGAGAGGTCAGGTCAATCCAAGTCTATACACCCAGTTGGGCTGACGATTACGACAGAAGACGATCATGCTGCTGCTGCTGCTGCTGCTGCTGCTATCCCTCACACCACCACGCACCCCCTGTTAAAGCACTCCTTTTGCCCCCTCCTCCACACCAGCACTATTGCCCTCCCGCCTCTATACCAGCGACATCAAGCCCTCTAGTCCGTACCAGGCCCCCCCCCCCCCCCCCCCCTTTCACCAGCGCTACATATAACCCCCCTTCCTTCGTGACAGCGCCATGCCCCCTGCAGCCCCGCTACATGCACTTGTTGTCCCCCCTCCCCAGCACCCTGTACTCGGACCCCCGCCCCCCCCCCCTCACCAACATCATTTACTCCTCCTCCTCCCCACCCCCCCGCCCTCAGCAGCAATAATTAGCACCAATTTCCCCCTCTCACCAGCACCATTTAGGGTCCCCCCCCTCTTCCCCCCCTCACCAGCACCAAGTACTCACCCTCCTCACTAGCACCATGTACTCCCCCCCCCCCTCACCAGCACCATGTACTCGGATACGAGTCGCCGCGCGGCGGACGTCCAGTCGAGCGGGAACAGCTCCACCGTCGGCTCCTCTATCCCGTCCAGCCCCGACACCTCCACCTTGCACTCGGGCAACGCTATCTCCGTCGCGCCCTGCGCCGTGCGCCACGCCTGCCGCTTGTCCGCCCCCCCCTTGAGCGCCTCCAGCTCCTTCTCCTCCTCCGTGCCCAGCGCCAGCAGCTCGTCCACGTCATCGTAGCTCAGCCGGTAGGTGGGCGTCACGTACGATGGCACGACGGTGCTCTCTGCCACGCTGCCGTCGTCGGCAAGGACCACGCCCACGCTCACCGCGCAGCAGCGCTGGCCCGCGGTCAGCGACATGGGACCCGCGGCGAGGGTCGGCGGGAACATGGGCACGCGCTCGGTGGGCAGGTACATGGACGTGCAGCGCGCCCGCGCCTCGCTGGGGTAGGTTGGTTGTTGGGGGAGAGGGAAGGAAGGAGAGTAATACTCGTCAAGAGGGGAAGGGGTTGGGAAGAAACCTTGCCTAAGGGATGCGATAGTCCCTGATATAGGTAGGGGAATGGGAGGGAACAGTCCTTGCGGGAGAGAAAGCGGGGGAGAAGTAGTCTAACCTTTTCCTGTCCTAGTTGTCGCGAAGGTTGGAAAAGAAATGGGTGACGGAGGAAGGCAAATGAAGGGCGGCCGGAGCGGGCATCAACCACATCCGATGCATCAATGGCAGCATGACACCCCCGTGGCCCCCCTGTGGCCACCCCAATGGCCGCCCGTTTGGCCACACCTTTGTTGACCATCGCCCCAACCTTTCTGTGCCCCACCCACCACTGGGCCACCCACGTCACCTCCCACCTTCCCACCCGCCGTGCCACCCGTGCGTTTGCCCACCACCCATCCATCCGCATGCGTTGCCCACCACCCATCCATCCACATGCGTTTGCCCACCACCCATCCATCCGCATGCGTTGCCCACCACCCATCCATCCGCATGCGTTTGCCCACCACCCATCCATCCGCATGCGTTGCCCACCACCCATCCATCCGCATGCGTTTGCCCACCACCCATCCATCCGCATGCGTTTGCCCACCACCCATCCATCCGCATGCGTTGCCCACAAGGACACATGAGGCTGCCCACCCTCTGTGACACATCGCCGGCTGCCCACCCTAGAGTGACCAACCATCGACTGCCCACCACCCATTCGCCCGCATCCCTCCACCCACCGTTCCAGCGGGTCCCCATCGGCGCCCGTCAGCCAGCGCGTGGGGTCGGCCACATGCACCCACAGCCGCTGCCGCCCGTCACCAAGGTACTCGACCGACAGCGCGTCGTCCACCTCGGTCGTCTCCTCGCTGTCGATGGTGTACGTCTTCAGGTGGGTCAGGTCGACACGCCGGCCCTGGGGGGGGCGCGCGACAACACATGGCAGGTAAAGGGGGAAGGGTGCGGAGCAGGGACATTTAGTCCAGAAGGGGAGCGCACCAAATAGAGGTTCGAACGAGGAGCAGAGAGTCAGGGGAAGAGAGAGCACAGGGGAAGAGAGGGCACAGGGGAAGAGAGGGCACAGGGGAAGAGAGGGCACAGGGGAAGAGAGGGCACAGGGTAAGAGAGGGCACAGGGGAAGAGAGGGCACAGGGGAAGAGAGAGCACAGGGGAAGAGAGGGCACAGGGGAAGAGAGGGCACAGGGGAAGAGAGAGCACAGGGGAAGAGAGAGCACAGGGGAAGAGAGGGCACAGGGGAAGAGAGGGCACAGGGGTAGAGAGGGCACAGGGGAAGAGAAAGCACAGGGGAAGAGAGGGCACAGGGGTAGAGAGGGCACAGGGGAAGAGAGAGCACAGGGGAAGAGAGGGCACAGGGGAAGAGAGGGCACAGGGGAAGAGAGGGCACAGGGGAAGAGGGGGCACAGGGGAAGAGAGGGCACAGGGGAAGAGAGGGCACAGGGGAAGAGAGGGCACAGGGGAAGAGAGGGCACAGGGGAAGAGAGGGCACAGGGGAAGAGAGAGCACAGGGGAAGAGAGGGCACAGGGGAAGAGAGGGCACAGGGGAAGAGAGAGCACAGGGGAAGAGAGGGCACAGGGGAAGAGAGGGCACAGGGGAAGAGAGGGCACAGGCGAAGAGAGGGCACAGGGGTAGAGAGGGCACAGGGGAAGAGAGGGCACAGGGGAAGAGAGGGCACAGGGGTAGAGAGGGCACAGGGGAAGAGAGAGCACAGGGGAAGAGAGGGCACAGGGGAAGAGAGAGCACAGGGGAAGAGAGGGCACAGGGGAAGAGAGAGCACAGGGGAAGAGAGGGCACAGGGGAAGAGAGGGCACAGGGGAAGAGAGAGCACAGGGGAAGAGAGGGCACAGGGGAAGAGAGGGCACAGGGGAAGAGAGAGCACAGGGGAAGAGAGGGCACAGGGGAAGAGAGGGCACAGGGGAAGAGAGAGCACAGGGGAAGAGAGGGCACAGGGGAAGAGAGGGCACAGGGGAAGAGAGAGCACAGAGGAAGAGAGGGCACAGGGGAAGAGAGAGCACAGGGGAAGAGAGGGCACAGGGGAAGAGAGGGCACAGGGGAAGAGAGAGCACAGGGGAAGGGAGGGCACAGGGGAAGAGAGGGCACAGGGGAAGAGAGAGCACAGGGGAAGAGAGGGCACAGGGGAAGAGAGGGCACAGGGAAGAGAGGGCACAGGGGAAGAGAGAGCACAGGGGAAGAGAGAGCACAGGGGAAGAGAGAGCACAGGGGAAGAGAGGGCACAGGGGAAGAGAGAGCACAGGGGAAGAGAGGGCACAGGGGAAGAGAGGGCACAGGGGAAGAGAGGGCACAGGGGAAGAGAGGGCACAGGGGAAGAGAGGGCACAGGGGAAGAGAGAGCACAGGGGAAGAGAGGGCACAGGGGAAGAGAGGGCACAGGGGAAGAGAGAGCACAGGGGAAGAGAGGGCACAGGGGAAGAGAGGGCACAGGGGAAGAGAGAGCACAGGGGAAGAGAGGGCACAGGGGAAGAGAGGGCACAGGGGAAGAGAGAGCACAGGGGAAGAGAGGGCACAGGGGAAGAGAGGGCACAGGGGAAGAGAGAGCACAGGGGAAGAGAGGGCACAGGGGAAGAGAGGGCACAGGGGAAGAGAGGGCACAGGGGAAGAGAGGGCACAGGGGAAGAGAGGGCACAGGGGAAGAGAGGGCACAGGGGAAGAGAGGGCACAGGGGAAGAGAGAGCACAGGGGAAGAGAGGGCACAGGGGAAGAGAGGGCACAGGGGAAGAGAGAGCACAGGGGAAGAGAGGGCACAGGGAAAGAGAGGGCACAGGGGAAGAGAGAGCACAGGGGAAGAGAGGGCACAGGGGAAGAGAGGGCACAGGGGAAGAGAGAGCACAGGGGAAGAGAGGGCACAGGGGAAGAGAGGGCACAGGGGAAGAGAGAGCACAGGGGAAGAGAGGGCACAGGGGAAGAGAGGGCACAGGGGAAGAGAGAGCACAGGGGAAGAGAGGGCACAGGGGAAGAGAGGGCACAGGGGAAGAGAGAGCACAGGGGAAGAGAGGGCACAGGGGAAGAGAGAGCACAGGGGAAGAGAGGGCACAGGGAAAGAGAGGGCACAGGGGAAGAGAGAGCACAGGGGAAGAGAGGGCACAGGGGAAGAGAGGGCACAGGGGAAGAGAGAGCACAGGGGAAGAGAGGGCACAGGGGAAGAGAGGGCACAGGGGAAGAGAGAGCACAGGGGAAGAGAGGGCACAGGGGAAGAGAGGGCACAGGGGAAGAGAGAGCACAGGGGAAGAGAGGGCACAGGGGAAGAGAGGGCACAGGGGAAGACAGAGCACAGGGGAAGAGAGGGCACAGGGGAAGAGAGGGCACAGGGGAAGAGAGGGCACAGGGGAAGAGAGGGCACAGGGGAAGAGAGAGCACAGGGGAAGAGAGGGCACAGGGGAAGAGAGGGCACAGGGGAAGAGAGAGCACAGGGGAAGAGAGGGCACAGGGGAAGAGAGGGCACAGGGGAAGAGAGAGCACAGGGGAAGAGAGGGCACAGGGGAAGAGAGAGCACAGGCGAAGAGAGGGCACAGGGGAAGAGAGGGCACAGGGGAAGAGAGGGCACAGGGGAAGAGAGGGCACAGGGGAAGAGAGGGCACAGGGGAAGAGAGGGCACAGGGGAAGAGAGGGCACAGGGGAAGAGAGGGCACAGGGGAAGAGAGAGCACAGGGGAAGAGAGAGCACAGGGGAAGAGAGGGCACAGGGGAAGAGAGGGCACAGGGGAAGAGAGGGCACAGGGGAAGAGAGGGCACAGGGTTGGATATGGGATTCAGGCACGGAGTCGCCCAGGCTGCCTAGTACATGCGCCTAGTACTTGGGTGCGAAACACCCCATGAAAAGGCAACGTCCTGCATACAGATGGGAGGTGCCCGCCCACCCGCAGGACTACGGGGGCAGCGGGCAGCACCAAGGAAATGAAGACACACGGGGGCAGGACACAGGGACAGGTCCGGTGGCAAAGGCCAACCTACCTCGTCGGGGTCGGGCGGTGGGTTGCGCACCCTCTCCTCCGCCAATTCCAGCAGCTCCTCACTAAAGGCCGTCGGCAGGTCTGAGCGCAGCAGCGTTGTGTTAGCGTGGCGCGGCAGGTAGCCCGCGTCGACCAGCACCGACACTGCTGCGTCCTTGTCACGCGGCACCGCCATGGCCAGCAGGATCTGGATGAGGAGGGCGGCGGCAGGAGCAATGGAAGGCAGGTGGGGGATGCCAGAAGTGAGCATTAGACGAGATGACGTCAGCGGGTGAGACAAGGTGGTGAGGGCCAGGCAGGAACAGGGCAGGCTGACGGCAAAGGAGGGGATGGAACGCAAAGGTTAGAACTTAGAAATGACGACAGGGACAATATTAGAGGCACCCATGGTCCCTAGGCAGGATCAATGTCAACTAGCAGAATGCACTGTAAAATGATACCCTTCGAGCCGTATACCTATGCACAACCAGCAATGGGAACACTTCCTCACAGCCCCAGCGCGCAGACGAACTACCCCAGGAAGGCACACGCGATGGCATCAGGCCGATGGCTCCAACACCAGCCACTGGGCTATTCCTGGGTTTGGAGGGAAAAGGAGTTGAAAACTTGCCTGGCTTGCTAAGCCAAGAAAAAAGCAGTGCAAGCCACTATGATGGCAAGAATGCGGGTGCCATACATGCATGCTACTGTGCACCGCAGATGCAACCAGCGGCGACGGCTGTATCATGCGCGCCACACAGCGCAGATGCAATCAGCGGCGACGGCTGTATCACGCGCGCCACACAGTACACGGCTTGTAATGCTGTTACTGCCATGTCCTGCGCAGCATAGAGCGCTCATGTGGGTGCCCTGCGCACGCGTGCCCGGCTGCTATCGGCGTGACCGGCCACAATAATAGGATGACTACTGCTTCGCAAGGCGTACGGCTGGATTCGGCGATTCTAGTCTGGGAGTAACTACACAATCCGTGGTTCTAGCGGATGCAAAAGGCAACACCGCGCCCACCTCCTCGGCCACGTCCCGTGCAAGAGGCCACAACACTATAATGAGGAACGATAGAATCAGCGATGACATATACTGAGAACAGCAACACCGCGCCCACCTCCTCGGCCACGTCCCGTGCAAGAGGCCACAACACTATAATGAGGAACGATAGAATCAGCGATGACATATACTGAGAACAGCAACACCGCGCCCACCTCCTCGGCCACGTCCCGTGCAAGAGGCCACAACACTATAATGAGGAACGATAGAATCAGCGATGACATATACTGAGAACAGCAACACCGCGCCCACCTCCTCGGCCACGTCCCGTGCAAGAGCCACAACACTATAATGAGGAACGATAGAATCAGCGATGACATATACTGAGAACAGCAACACCGCGCTCACCTCCTCGGCCACGTCCCTTGCAAGAGGCCACAACACTATAATGAGGAGCGATAGAATCAGCGATGACATATACTGAGAACAGCAACACCGCGCCCACCTCCTCGGCCACGTCCCACGATCCGCCCTTCTTCTCGCATGCGTAAGCCTCCAGCGCCGCCATATCCTCCGCCCACTCGCCGCGCGCCCACTCCTCCCGCGCAGGCTTCTGGCCCCACGGCAGCGCGGCCGCCGCCCTCAGCGCCGCCACCACGCCCTGCGTGCGCTCCTCCTTGGCACGCTGGAGCTGTCGGAAGCCGCGCAGCTCCTCCACCTGCGCCACCGGGCGGGACTCATAGGAGAGGATGAGGCCCGTCTCCTTCCGGCGGCTGCGCTTGAAGTACAGCCGGTCAGCCTGCAGCGTGCGGTGGCTAACGAACTGGAAGAGAGGGTCGTCGCTGCCGTATAGGATCTGAAGAAGGGAGGGGAGGTTTGCAAAGGGGAGGTTTGCAAAGTTGGTGGCCCATGGGAGAACGTCCACAGAATGATGAGTGTGATGCCACAGAAGAGCCAGGACATGTCCACGTGCACCAGCGGGGTGGGGGTATTCTAATGACCGCTTCCTCTTGTTCGCATGGCAGCAGCAGCCGGTGCATGATGATAAGGAAAGAGCCAGTGCCTTGCTCAACGAGGGATGTGGCCATGAGGGGAATGTGGCCACTTGGGGCGTTGGGTGGAGCCCAGGTGGACAAGTACAGCGCGACCTGCATGGCCCGCGTAGGTTGTCCTTGCCAGCATGGCACTGTTGATGACACCTGGTAGTTAATGAGTCCGAGGGACAAGTGCGTGGTCGGCCCCCACCCAGCCGACTACAGCCTCGGCTCCCATGCGAGATAGGTGCGTGCACGCCTACGGTGGCGCGAAGAGGCACAACCATGCACTTCAGGGTCATGGGGGGGTTAGCGCACAAACAGGGGCCCTTACCGTGGCCAGGTGCGCGGCGCAGAAGGGCTCCTCCTGCGCGGACAGCGTCTCCCAGGCCATCTCCATCATGAGCTCCAAGTCCTTCTCCTGCACATGACGAGGGGGAGGGTAGGGGGAAGGGGGGCACAAGGCGGGGGAGGGGGGGGGACAAGACGGGGGAGGGGGGGGGCACCAGGACAGGGGAGGGGGGGGGCACCAGGACAGGGGAGGGGGGGCCACAGGGACAGGGGGGGGGGGCACAGAGGCAGGAAATGCATGAGGGGGCCGGCGCCGACTTTACAAGTGGCCAAGAGACGGGTGTGCTCAAAAGCACCACAGAAGCACCTGACATGGGTCATGCGTGGCGATGCCGCCGCCGCGGCCGACGATGACGGCTTTGACAGTGCCGCCCCCGATGACGCTGGTGACAGTGATAGAGACAGTAAATGGTGTTCACGGTGATGATGGTGCTGATGGCGATGAAGGTGATGATGGTGATGATGATGTTGATGGCGTTGAAGGTGATGATGGTGATTATGATGTTGATGTTGTTGAAGGTGTTGACGGTGATGAAGGTGATGATGACGTTGACGGTGATGCGATTTTGATGGTGTTGACGGTGATGACGGTGATGATCATGTTGACGGTGTTGAAGGTGATGATGGTGATGATGGTGATGATGGTGATGATGGTAATGACGGTGATGATGGCGATGACAAACTACGACTGCTACCATGGGCAATAAAGCAGGACATCGTGACGTGGAACAAGACATGGGGGGGGTGATGATGGTGATGACGAACTACGACGATGCCATGGGCATCAAAGCAGGACATTGCGACGGGGAACAAGACATGGGGGGGGGGTTGATGATGGTGATGACGAACTACGACGATGCCATGGGAAATAAAGCAGGACATCGCGACGGGGAACAGGACATGGGGGGGGTGATGATGGTGATGACAAACTACGACGATGCCATGAGCATTAAAGCAGGATATTGCGACGGGGAACAAGACATGTGTGGGGGGGGGATGATGGTGATGACGAACTACGAGGATACCATGGGCATTAAAGAACGAGACCGCGACTCGGGACGAGAGGCCAAATGGTAGCGACGCTGTGCATGCGCGCGTAACCATCCTCACGGAGCATTGATGGATACGATGGCGGCCAGAGGCCACCCTTGTCAGGGCAAGATGGCGGCCAGAGGCCACCCTAACACGGGGCAAGATGGCGGCGACGGGTCACATTTACACGGGACCATGCGCTAGTGCCGCACGCGCATCACGCCATGCAATGCAGGCTTTGCAAGGGTGACCCTTTCAAAGGGGGTATCCATGCGCAGCTGTCAAAGGGGGTATCCATGCGCAGCTGTCAAAGGGGGTATCCATGCGCAGCTTTCAAAGGGGGTATCCATGCCCAGCTTTCAAAGGGGGTATCCATGCCCAGCTTTCAAAGGGGGTATCCATGCGCAGCTTTCAAAGGGGTATCCATGCCCAGCTTTCAAAGGGGGTATCCATGCGCAGCTTTCAAAGGGGGTATCCATGCGCAGCTGTCAAAGGGGGTATCCATGCGCAGCTTTCAAAGGGGGTATCCATGCGCAGCTTTCAAAGGGGTATCCATGCGCAGCTTTCAAAGGGGTATCCATGCGCAGCTGTCAAAGGGGGTATCCATGCGCAGCTTTCAAAGGGGGTATCCATGCCCAGCTTTCAAAGGGGGTATCCATGCCCAGCTTTCAAAGGGGGTATCCATGCGCAGCTTTCAAAGGGGGTATCCATGCCCAGCTTTCAAAGGGGGTATCCATGCGCAGCTTTCAAAGGGGGTATCCATGCGCAGCTTTCAAAGGGGGTATCCATGCGCAGCTTTCAAAGGGGGTATCCATGCGCAGCTGTCAAAGGGGGTATCCATGCGCAGCTGTCAAAGGGGGTATCCATGCGCAGCTTTCAAAGGGGGTATCCATGCGCAGCTTTCAAAGGGGGTATCCATGCGCAGCTTTCAAAGGGGGTATCCATGCGCAGCTGTCAAAGGGGGTATCCATGCGCAGCTTTCAAAGGGGGTATCCATGCGCAGCTTTCAAAGGGGGTATCCATGCGCAGCTGTCAAAGGGGGTATCCATGCCCAGCTTTCAAAGGGGGTATCCATGCGCAGCTTTCAAAGGGGGTATCCATGCCCAGCTTTCAAAGGGGGTATCCATGCGCAGCTGTCAAAGGGGGTATCCATGCGCAGCTTTCAAAGGGGGTATCCATGCCCAGCTGTCAAAGGGGGTATCCATGCCCAGCTGTCAAAGGGGGTATCCATGCGCAGCTGTCAAAGGGGGTATCCATGCCCAGCTGTCAAAGGGGGTATCCATGCGCAGCTTTCAAAGGGGGTATCCATGCGCAGCTTTCAAAGGGGGTATCCATGCCCAGCTTTCAAAGGGGGTATCCATGCCCAGCTTTCAAAGGGGGTATCCATGCGCAGCTTTCAAAGGGGGTATCCATGCCCAGCTTTCAAAGGGGGTATCCATGCCCAGCTTTCAAAGGGGGTATCCATGCGCAGCTTTCAAAGGGGGTATCCATGCCCAGCTTTCAAAGGGGGTATCCATGCGCAGCTGTCAAAGGGGGTATCCATGCGCAGCTTTCAAAGGGGGTATCCATGCCCAGCTGTCAAAGGGGTATCCATGCGCAGCTGTCAAAGGGGGTATCCATGCGCAGCTTTCAAAGGGGGTATCCATGCGCAGCTTTCAAAGGGGGTATCCATGCGCAGCTTTCAAAGGGGGTATCCATGCCCAGCTTTCAAAGGGGGTATCCATGCGCAGCTTTCAAAGGGGGTATCCATGCGCAGCTTTCAAAGGGGGTATCCATGCGCAGCTTTCAAAGGGGGTATCCATGCGCAGCTGTCAAAGGGGGTATCCATGCGCAGCTTTCAAAGGGGGTATCCATGCCCAGCTGTCAAAGGGGGTATCCATGCGCAGCTGTCAAAGGGGGTATCCATGCGCAGCTTTCAAAGGGGGTATCCATGCGCAGCTTTCAAAGGGGGTATCCATGCGCAGCTTTCAAAGGGGGTATCCATGCCCAGCTGTCAAAGGGGTATCCATGCGCAGCTGTCAAAGGGGGTATCCATGCGCAGCTTTCAAAGGGGGTATCCATGCGCAGCTTTCAAAGGGGGTATCCATGCGCAGCTTTCAAAGGGGGTATCCATGCGCAGCTTTCAAAGGGGGTATCCATGCGCAGCTTTCAAAGGGGGTATCCATGCGCAGCTTTCAAAGGGGGTATCCATGACCAGCTTTCAAAGGGGGTATCCATGCGCAGCTGTCAAAGGGGGTATCCATGCGCAGCTTTCAAAGGGGGTATCCATGCGCAGCTTTCAAAGGGGGTATCCATGCCCAGCTGTCAAAGGGGGTATCCATGCGCAGCTGTCAAAGGGGGTATCCATGCGCAGCTTTCAAAGGGGGTATCCATGCGCAGCTTTCAAAGGGGGTATCCATGCGCAGCTTTCAAAGGGGGTATCCATGCGCAGCTTTCAAAGGGGGTATCCATGCGCAGCTGTCAAAGGGGGTATCCATGCGCAGCTTTCAAAGGGGGTATCCATGCGCAGCTTTCAAAGGGGGTATCCATGCGCAGCTGTCAAAGGGGGTATCCATGCGCAGCTTTCAAAGGGGGTATCCATGCCCAGCTTTCAAAGGGGGTATCCATGCCCAGCTTTCAAAGGGGGTATCCATGCGCAGCTGTCAAAGGGGGTATCCATGCGCAGCTTTCAAAGGGGGTATCCATGCGCAGCTGTCAAAGGGGGTATCCATGCCCAGCTTTCAAAGGGGGTATCCATGCCCAGCTTTCAAAGGGGGTATCCATGCGCAGCTGTCAAAGGGGGTATCCATGCCCAGCTGTCAAAGGGGGTATCCATGCGCAGCTTTCAAAGGGGGTATCCATGCCCAGCTTTCAAAGGGGGTATCCATGCGCAGCTTTCAAAGGGGGTATCCATGCCCAGCTTTCAAAGGGGGTATCCATGCGCAGCTGTCAAAGGGGGTATCCATGCGCAGCTTTCAAAGGGGGTATCCATGCGCAGCTTTCAAAGGGGGTATCCATGCCCAGCTTTCAAAGGGGGTATCCATGCGCAGCTTTCAAAGGGGGTATCCATGCGCAGCTTTCAAAGGGGGTATCCATGCCCAGCTTTCAAAGGGGGTATCCATGCGCAGCTTTCAAAGGGGGTATCCATGCGCAGCTTTCAAAGGGGGTATCCATGACCAGCTTTCAAAGGGGGTATCCATGCGCAGCTGTCAAAGGGGGTATCCATGCGCAGCTTTCAAAGGGGGTATCCATGCGCAGCTTTCAAAGGGGGTATCCATGCGCAGCTGTCAAAGGGGGTATCCATGCGCAGCTTTCAAAGGGGGTATCCATGCGCAGCTGTCAAAGGGGGTATCCATGCGCAGCTTTCAAAGGGGGTATCCATGCGCAGCTTTCAAAGGGGGTATCCATGCCCAGCTTTCAAAGGGGGTATCCATGCCCAGCTGTCAAAGGGGGTATCCATGCCCAGCTTTCAAAGGGGTATCCATGCGCAGCTTTCAAAGGGGGTATCCATGCGCAGCTTTCAAAGGGGTATCCATGCGCAGCTTTCAAAGGGGGTATCCATGCGCAGCTGTCAAAGGGGGTATCCATGCGCAGCTTTCAAAGGGGGTATCCATGCGCAGCTGTCAAAGGGGGTATCCATGCCCAGCTTTCAAAGGGGGTATCCATGCGCAGCTGTCAAAGGGGGTATCCATGCGCAGCTTTCAAAGGGGGTATCCATGCGCAGCTTTCAAAGGGGGTATCCATGCGCAGCTTTCAAAGGGGGTATCCATGCGCAGCTTTCAAAGGGGGTATCCATGCGCAGCTTTCAAAGGGGGTATCCATGCGCAGCTTTCAAAGGGGGTATCCATGCGCAGCTGTCAAAGGGGGTATCCATGCGCAGCTTTCAAAGGGGGTATCCATGCGCAGCTTTCAAAGGGGGTATCCATGCCCAGCTTTCAAAGGGGGTATCCATGCCCAGCTTTCAAAGGGGGTATCCATGCGCAGCTGTCAAAGGGGGTATCCATGCCAGCTGTCAAAGGGGTATCCATGCGCAGCTTTCAAAGGGGGTATCCATGCCCAGCTTTCAAAGGGGGTATCCATGCCCAGCTTTCAAAGGGGGTATCCATGCGCAGCTTTCAAAGGGGGTATCCATGCCCAGCTTTCAAAGGGGGTATCCATGCGCAGCTGTCAAAGGGGGTATCCATGCCCAGCTTTCAAAGGGGGTATCCATGCGCAGCTTTCAAAGGGGGTATCCATGCCCAGCTTTCAAAGGGGGTATCCATGCGCAGCTGTCAAAGGGGGTATCCATGCGCAGCTTTCAAAGGGGGTATCCATGCGCAGCTTTCAAAGGGGGTATCCATGCCCAGCTTTCAAAGGGGGTATCCATGCGCAGCTTTCAAAGGGGTATCCATGCGCAGCTTTCAAAGGGGGTATCCATGCCCAGCTTTCAAAGGGGGTATCCATGCGCAGCTTTCAAAGGGGGTATCCATGCGCAGCTTTCAAAGGGGGTATCCATGCCCAGCTTTCAAAGGGGGTATCCATGCCCAGCTTTCAAAGGGGGTATCCATGCGCAGCTTTCAAAGGGGGTATCCATGCGCAGCTGTCAAAGGGGGTATCCATGCGCAGCTTTCAAAGGGGGTATCCATGCGCAGCTTTCAAAGGGGGTATCCATGCGCAGCTGTCAAAGGGGGTATCCATGCGCAGCTTTCAAAGGGGGTATCCATGCGCAGCTTTCAAAGGGGTATCCATGCGCAGCTTTCAAAGGGGGTATCCATGCGCAGCTGTCAAAGGGGGTATCCATGCCCAGCTTTCAAAGGGGGTATCCATGCGCAGCTGTCAAAGGGGGTATCCATGCGCAGCTTTCAAAGGGGGTATCCATGCGCAGCTGTCAAAGGGGGTATCCATGCCCAGCTTTCAAAGGGGTATCCATGCGCAGCTGTCAAAGGGGGTATCCATGCGCAGCTTTCAAAGGGGGTATCCATGCGCAGCTTTCAAAGGGGGTATCCATGCCCAGCTTTCAAAGGGGGTATCCATGCGCAGCTTTCAAAGGGGGTATCCATGCGCAGCTTTCAAAGGGGGTATCCATGCCCAGCTTTCAAAGGGGGTATCCATGCCCAGCTTTCAAAGGGGGTATCCATGCCCAGCTTTCAAAGGGGGTATCCATGCGCAGCTTTCAAAGGGGGTATCCATGCGCAGCTTTCAAAGGGGGTATCCATGCGCAGCTGTCAAAGGGGGTATCCATGCGCAGCTGTCAAAGGGGGTATCCATGCGCAGCTTTCAAAGGGGGTATCCATGCCCAGCTTTCAAAGGGGGTATCCATGCGCAGCTTTCAAAGGGGGTATCCATGCGCAGCTGTCAAAGGGGGTATCCATGCGCAGCTTTCAAAGGGGGTATCCATGCCCAGCTGTCAAAGGGGGTATCCATGCCCAGCTTTCAAAGGGGGTATCCATGCGCAGCTTTCAAAGGGGGTATCCATGCGCAGCTTTCAAAGGGGGTATCCATGCCCAGCTGTCAAAGGGGGTATCCATGCGCAGCTTTCAAAGGGGGTATCCATGCGCAGCTTTCAAAGGGGGTATCCATGCGCAGCTGTCAAAGGGGGTATCCATGCCCAGCTTTCAAAGGGGGTATCCATGCGCAGCTGTCAAAGGGGGTATCCATGCCCAGCTTTCAAAGGGGGTATCCATGCGCAGCTTTCAAAGGGGGTATCCATGCGCAGCTTTCAAAGGGGGTATCCATGCGCAGCTTTCAAAGGGGGTATCCATGCCCAGCTTTCAAAGGGGGTATCCATGCGCAGCTGTCAAAGGGGGTATCCATGCCCAGCTGTCAAAGGGGGTATCCATGCGCAGCTTTCAAAGGGGGTATCCATGCCCAGCTTTCAAAGGGGGTATCCATGCCCAGCTTTCAAAGGGGGTATCCATGCGCAGCTTTCAAAGGGGGTATCCATGCCCAGCTTTCAAAGGGGGTATCCATGCCCAGCTTTCAAAGGGGGTATCCATGCCCAGCTCCAGTTACTGTGCACAGTGCCATGCATCTGGAAACTGGAGTCCAACCACTCCGCCATGGGGTTGCCTCGTGAGGTGGTGGATGGATGTAGCACCGGCGAAAACGCGCGAGGGTAGCTTTGTGCATGACGCCACACATCCGCTTGTGCATGACGCCACACATCCCCTTCCCCCTGGGGGCATCCTGCTGTGGGCATGCGCGCATCTTGCACCGACATGCGTGCGCACACAACTTGCATTGACATACATGCGTAGCCACCCGCTGGGCCGCACACGCACATGCGCGGCACGTGTGAAATCACCCACCACCACACAGCCTGCATGCCAGCCCATCGATCTGTGCCCCTCCCACCCACCAGCTCGGCCGCGCAGGCCTCCGCCTTGTCCAGGAAGGCGGCCAGGTCCTCGACCATGTGCACGTCACCACCTGGCAGTACAAACTCGATCTGCTGCGGCTTGATGGAGCACACATTGCCCAGCTGGGGGGGGAGGCGGTGGTGGGGACATGCGCAGTGGTGGGTGAGGGGATGGGGCAAAGGGAGGGGGTGGTAGATGACGAGGCGAAGGGAGGGGGTGATGGATGAGGTCCCAGTGCGCTGCGTGGGTGGTGCACAAGGTCGGGACGAGGGGACAGGTGAAGGGTGAAGGCACAAGGGGTGGCATATGCAAGATCATATGTCAAACCCATGTTCGCAGGAGGTGGGCCACGCACGTGTGCATGAGGTGGCGTGCCACACATGACAACCGGCACCGACCCAAACAAAAGGGTATGGTTCAAATACAGGTGAAGCAAGCCAGCAGAAGAACCTTAAACACACGCGGGATGTTGCCCAGTCATAGGACTACTCCCTGCCAGCTAGCTTATGAGCCACACCAGTAAGAGTGGGCTTCAATAGTCAGTTTATGTGACTTTGGTGAACAGTTATCAAGTCCCTTTTCTCGAAGGCCGGTATGACGTACTGTGTCGATGACGCTCCATTTCTTCTTGCCGTCGGGCTTTTGCAGGATGCCCACGCACAGGGAGCCGTCCCGCCGGAATTCCACCATCATGCCCTTTTGCAAGTCTTCCTCCCCAATTGGTTTAACCACTTGCTCCTTGAGAGCATTGGAAACAACCATGCCCTGCCGCGAACCCGTCCAGGGCGCAGGGCGGCCAATTCCTGGCAGGATGCTCGACGGCCGGCTGATGTAGCGGACGCTGTACACTGTCGAAAATGCCTGACGCCGGCCTGGCCACCCACGGCAAGCTGTCATACAATTTCTGACTGATAGACTCGGAACATCGTGCTGGAAACGGTTGTATGAACAGGCGTGCCGGACGCCGCGAGCCAGATTAGCCCCCATAGAAGGGGATAGGCTTCTTACGGCAAAGCCCGCATGGTTCACGAGGCCCGCGCAGTTCATCGGCGAATACTTGCAATCGGATGATGTTATGGACGTGTACGGTTGCGCTATGGCCTCAATTCTCCAAATAGAGCGATATACAGCGCACACGCTGCTGATCTTGTCCCGCTCCAAGACCGACTGAGAGACAGTGAATATGGTCCTGGAGCGCGTCGCTGTCAGCAGGCTGCCGAAAATGCCCAGGGCCTTTACAGTGGCGCCCCCCCTCGAACGGGGGTATCGCGTAGCCCATCTTTTGACGCCATGGAAGAAGGCGCTAACGAAATTCTCGGCAAGAACTGGCTTCGACAGCATGCCCCCCCATTTATCCTGCCACCAGCAGTCTCATGGCTTGTGTTGTCGCCGGCTTGAAATAAGGTTGCTGCCCTGCCACGGAGGTGGTTAGCAACGTCGCTCACAAAACTGCCACAATCCTGCCGGCCGGCACGGCGAAGCCCGGTATTGGGTTCTACTACCCGAAATATTTACTGCATTCTTGAAATTATCAACAACGCAAGCTGACGAACGTGCCAAGTGCCGCCGGTTACAACTTGCCTCTGCGTTCATTTGAGCGCGAACATCGGCGATGGAGCCAGGAGTTGAGTTGAGTTGAGTTTATTCCGCGCCGGCGTACCTACAGGGTCCGATGGAGCCAGGGTGGAGCAACCGATGCTGATCATGTTGCCGAGCTAATAAGTTGACAACAAAGTAAACTGATTAAAGCGCTTCATGCTGCTATGTACCTAGATTACTATCTTGATATTATGAATCTTAATGAAGTGAATGCCGGCGTCATCAGTGCCAATGCTCGGAATAAAGAGTGCTGTAGTCGCTGTCATTTTCAGGGGCGCAGCCTGGCGTGAGTATAAAGATTCATTTTCCCTCGTTCGGAAGCCACCGTCGTGCGATAAAGGGAATAGAGACCTTGTGACTGGAATTTCGTTTCGCTGATTTTCGCCTTCAATTTATTTTTTCTATTCCCGCGGACGGTGCAGGCTGCAACAGGCGCGTTAAACGTCACTCATGGGTAGACGGAGGCACCGCGAGCACGAGGAGCAACGTGGGGGAAGGCGGACAAGGCTTGATCTCTGGACGCATGAAGACGAGCCTGTTCGAGCGCCGGCAGCAAAACCCTCTGGCGCAGGTACTAGACTCTTCTCGTCACTTGCTGGTCATCGCATAGAGGGAGGCGCGCATTTTGAGTGTGTTTTAGTGCTACCAAGCCCACACCTTGAAATCCGCGGTAACTTGGGGAAAAAACGTCTCACGCCAGCGCGCAGCTAACACTGCCTAATTTCTTTTTTTTTTTTTCCTTTGCCCGGATCCCCCGCAGCTGCCGACGAGCTCGCTGGGAGCGTTGGGAGCACGGTTGGCCAGCAGGTTCCCGCGACCGACGCAGGTAGAGAAATGCGCCTCTCATCAAGGTAGCGGCAGGACACCTACGCGCCCACTGGCAAGCATGCCTGCGTGCGTCCACTCATTAGCCTCCAGGGACCGTGGAGAGAACAGGGCCGAAGAGGTGCATGTTGGCGATGTTGCGGACGCCAGTTTCGGTGTGCTGCAAACTCTTGTGTCCCTTTCCTGCGCCGCAACTCCACCACACCAGCAACGTACGAAGGTGGGCTGCAGGTACAGGCGTCCTCAAGCCAACATCAGGCCAACGCCAGCACACCAGGGCGACCTGGCCCTGCCTCCATCAAGGGTGCGCATCGCTTCAGCCGGGGCGGCCCGCACACCCAGACTGCCGAAGCTTACAGCAGTGGCCCCCTTGGAACAGTCCCAAGTGTCTTATTGGGCGACACAGTCCCACGTGTGTCATTGGGTTTGTGATATGATGGCGCCGTTGGTGCGGCGGCAGGGTGGTCCGGCAAGCAGAGATATCCCGCTGGGCGCGAGGGTCTTATGGCACGTATATGGCATTTGGCCCGTTTGTTGGCCCTGTAGGTGTACTGTGAGGAGCGCTATTCTTACAGCCCGTTTCTTGGCCACCTGTCATCTGCCCGCATTTGTGGATGGTGCATTACCCTTGCCATGGTGGTCTAGCTGCCATGGCAGCCCACTGGGGTGTGGGAGTGGGTACAGTGTCCCATGACCTCCTGCCCACGCGGGTTTGCCTCCCTTCAGCCCGTGCTGGTCTGCCCCCTTTTCCCTCGAACCCTTTGCCCCCTGAGCGCCCCCCCCACCACGGGCGGCCATTGCTAGTCCTTTGTCCTCTGAGCGCCCCCCCCACCACGGGCGGCCATTGCTAGTCCTTTGGGCTGCACGCTGCGGGCGAGGCCCCTCCAGGTACGCAAGTTGTGTCTGCTGTAAAAGGCGCTAGGTAGAGACGGTGGTGTTTTGATGACCTGGGGGTACGGACGTCGCTTCTAGAACTCGTGACGGGCACTAGGTAGGGACTTGCCGTCGGCGGAGTTGCTAGGTACAACTTTTGTGTCGGGCCTTTTGGTGTCTGTCTTCGTGCCTGCCATGGATACGCGCGCTTCTCTTGCGTACTGTGTTGATGTCGGCGTGCGGCCGCTAGAGCGGGGCTGGCACGTTCCCGTTGTGTTGCTGTCTGCAGAGGTGGTTGCACGTGAGGACCGCGTGTGCGTCCCTGCATGCAAAGGATGGTGGGCATGGGAACATTTGTTTGATGGGGAAGTTGTGCTGTTGTGGCGGTTGTGACAAGATTAAACATTGTTGTTAGTGGGCAACCAGCGCATGCAGCCCTGTGCGTGTGTGCGTGCGTATGTGTGTGCATGTGAGCAGGTGTGTGCATGCGTGTGTGTGCGCGCACGTGCGTGTGTGTCCGCGCATGTGTGTTCATGGTTGTGGGGATATGCCTGGGCCATTACTACCCTCGCATGTGTCCTTGTGAATGGGTGCCCCCCCTTGACACATGTCTGGCGTGTGGAAAACTCGGGCTCTAGGTGCCTGCGATGCTACCCTGGCCGGTTGGCTTTTGTGCACCTGTTGCGTTGGCAAATCTTTTGTACTTATGAATCTTTTGCGCTTGTGGCTTGCCTGCGCTATGGGATGCCTGGGTCTCTTGAGGGATGGATATCTGGGATGAAACGATGACGCCATGGCCCAGGGGCGGGGCACGGCAGCCCCCCTTCCCGAAAGGCCATTGGTGCGCTGCTTACCCCTTCACTATGCGTGCCTGCCTGGCCATCCATCAGGCACCAACATGCACGGCGCCTTACACCCACATTTGCTCGCCCTGGCCAAAGTGCAGGGCAGTCTATCCATGCGTGTGGCGTGGTGGTGGCATGACGGCCACCGCTTCCAGGCCGCTTCCGGCTCAGCGCGGCCTGCTGCCGCCGTGCCCATGCCGTTGTGACCATGTCGCCGTGCTTGTGCCCAGCTGCCATAGCACGGGATGCTGGGGTGTTGCGCACACATCTTCCTGACTGTGGGACCCTGTGGTGGCTGGGTGGCTCCCTGGGATCCTCCCTGCCTTTTGCTGCCTTGTCCCTGCCTTGGCTTTCCTCTCTATATCTGCAGCGGGGGCGGGCGGTGGCAGGGCCGTGGGGGCGCCAGCTGTCGAGGTGTCGGCGTCAGCAGCACCCAGCCGGCTGTTAGCCCTCTTGGGTGGTTACAGCGATGATGGCGACGACGCAGATAGTGACCGAGATATTGACCGGGATAGTGACCGGGATAGTGACGGCGAGGAGGCGGGTCATGCAGGGGCGAACGGGTGGCCGCACAAGGCAGCCGGCGCGACCGCACACAAGCCTGCTCGTGTGGTTGATGGGCGGGGAAGCAGCGGTTCCTTTAGGGGTGGCATGTCCGCAGACGCCCCGCATGGCCACCCGAGTAACGTTGCGACTGCTGGCAGTCACAGGGTGTTGGAACCGACGGCAGTGTCTGCGGGCAAGGAGCGCAGCCCTCTACCGGGCGGCCTGTCGCAGTATGGCGTCGACACGGGTGACGAAGAGGGGCCGACGGGCCGCCCTCAGCATGGGTCAGCCCCCAGCGGCCCCGCCTTGGCACAGGGGCACGCTGCTGGGGCTGTGCAGGGGGTCGATGAGTTGGACGAAAAAGTGCGTACATCCCGCGGCTGTGTGGGCTCTCTCTAGCTGTATGGTTTCTATGCTGTTTGAGCTGTCTGTTTCAAGCCATGCGTTGGATTCTGGCAGCACGCGGCTTCTTAGGATGCTCGCCTGTGTAAGTCACAGCAGTTCAAGTGCAGTTCATGGACGCCGTTCACAGTCCCCTTTGGTGTCTTTGAGACTTTTTTTTCAATTAGATCAACCCATGCGGGCCGCACACACATGCGGGCAGGCAGTGCTTGGCGTGTTGCCCCTGTGTGGGCATACGGCGCCGTTGCCGCATGGCATGGCCCCTGCAACGGGCACAGTGAGGAAGCGAGAAAAATGCATGCGTTGCCTGCACAACAGGGACCGCGCAAGCAGGCGCGTACTGGCACTGTTTCCTGAAAGCGGCACGTACTGGCACATGACGCCACGTGCTGGCTTCTGCGCCACAGGCACCGCGGTTATCGGAGGCACCAGGGCCTCCGGTCCTGTCGGCGCCCAGCTTTGCCAACTTCGAACGTGGGCTGTGTGTGCCTGGTTGCACGATGAGCCTGGTCCCATTCAGCCTTGTCTCCCTTGGCTAGCACAACAAGTTCATTCTGAATGGGCAGCAAGAGCGTCTATTGTTGTTGCTTCCGCCCCACTCTCGCCCCTGGGAAGATCCGTCTTGGGGGCTCCGGCTAATGTCTTCCATTTCACCTTGGCTGTGCCTTCGTGTCATGTTGGCCCATCGGCATGCATGGCAGGTGGCAGACTTTCTAAACGAGCTGAAAGGCAGCGGCCTGCTGGATGAGAGCCAAGGAGGCGAAGAAGAGCTGCAGGAAGGGGGAGGCGAGGCTGGGTCAAGTGGCAGTGAGCCAACCGAAGGCAGTGGCCGGGATGCTGCAGCATCAGCATCGGCACCATCCGACACTGGGGGACCATCGATTGCTAGGGCGGGGACAGGGGGCGATGCGGCTGGGCCAGGCCAGGCGGGGCTGGCACCACCTGGCAGGGCGTTGAGGCTGCCTAAGCCGTGGACCAAGGTGAAAGACGAGAGCAGCGGAGACTTCTATTATTGGAACATGGACACCGGTGAGACGAGCTGGGACGCACCGCCGTTGGTGGAGGAGGCGGCGGCGGTGACGGTGGCGCCTCGGGTAGCGGCGGACGAATTGCCGGGGGAAGCCGCCCAGGGTGCCGTGGCAGGGAGGGATGATGTGGAGGATGCGGCAGTGGATGGCGTCGCAGGGGTTGATGGTGCCACCACAGGTCACAGCAAGGTGGATGCAGGCAAGGCGGATGGCATGCCGGGGAGGCTAGCCACTGCGGGGACAGACCGTGCTAAGGGCAGGAGGGATGAGGCAGAAGGAGGAGAAGAGGCGGGACACCGCGCCAAGTCCCCAGAGCTAGGCACGTTTTCTGGCGATGAGGAGGAGGAGGAGCAAGCGCTAGGGGCGAGGCGACCTTCACCCGATTCATCACCGAAGGAGGACGTGGAAGCCGATGGACCGGGGCGGGGGGTGCCCCCGTTGGGAGCCGCGGGGGGGCCATCTGCCCGCTCCGGTTGCGATGCTGCCGCCGTGGTGTCCGCTTGGCAGGACCTGGAGGCTGCTGGGCAAGACCTGGGTGCCCGGTTGCAGTACATAGAGGAGCAGGCACCCAGGTGGGTGCCCCTGGTGTCATTACAGATTGCCAATTGCCCGGTAGTTGGCAGATAGGGTGCAGGTGCTGTTCCTGTCGCTGTTGCTAGTTTGTTTCGGAGGTGCTGGTATTCGGTCACCTTACCATTCGGTCTAGGATGCTTGCTTTCTTCCCGGATGCTGTGCTCTCTGGGAGTGCGGGTATTTGAGAAACCCGGTGTTCTAATGTGCCTTTCCATGTTCGTGCACGTGCTCAACAAAGTCAGCGCTGCCTGGGTTGTGCAGCTTTAGGACCACGCATCTAAACATGGCAGCGTGCTACTATAAGAGAGACTCGAAATGCATACCGTGGCAGCAGACGCACTTTAAACATCATCAGTGATTTGGTTCAGTTCGCAAGTAGGAATTTCCCTGCCATGGCTCTCGCGCTCCATCGCTTGAAATGGCTGGGTCTGAGTTTGACACGTAAACACGGCGCAGATAACCAGGCACGTATGTATAAGAAAAGAGGTTTGTGTGCCCACATGGTCAACCCCGATCGGATGGCCATCGGCCCCCATGCTTGCTGTGCGCGTGGTCGTGGTCGCACATTTACAGCTCGGCCAAGCAGCCACCCTCTCCCGCGCTGCGCCTGTGCCGCCGCATGGTGGCAGAGATGCGCCTGCGGCTGGGGGACCTGGCGCGGCTGCAGGCGTGGGTCGAGGATCGCCCGCTGCTGGCGCCGGATGACGCGGACAACCTGCCAGGGAGGGAGGACGGCGGGGCGTCCCCGGGCGGAGATAATGCGTGCCAGGGGCGGAGGCGAGATGAGGTGGACGGGCTGTCCGCGGCGACAGAGGAGAGAGAGGGAGGGGCTGACAGCCGGCACTCCGGCGGCAGGGCACAAAGGGGCGGCGGGCACGAAGGGCAAGGCGTGGCGCTGTGTCTGGACCTCATCCGTTGGCTGCAAGACACCGCGCTGAGTCGCTTGCACCAGATGGCGGCCGAGGCGTGGGTGCTGCAGGAGGAGGTGCTCACGCCTGACCCTGCATCTGCCCCGGTGGCCTCGCCCCGCCCTGGCAGGGAGCAATGCGGTGCTGCCAGACGCACCAGAGAGGGCGAGGCGTCTCCATCGTCACCATCACGGTCGATGTCATCATCGTCGCCATCATCATCATCGATGGAGCTGGATGAGGGCAGTGAGGAAGGGGAGGTCATTCGCCATGAGACCAGTGTTGCTGGTACAGGTGCCAGTATTCACCGCTCAGGCACCGTGCTTGTCCCATCAGCACATGGCGCTGCTGAGGCCAGCCGGCGCGTCGCGTCCCCAGGATTGGAGGGGCCCCCTGGGGTGGACTACCCAGTACCCCCCCCGGACGGGGACCTGCCCTATCCTCCCCTGCCTGAAGTGCCGGGGCTGCCGCCGCCTCCGGAGGATGAGGTGAGCGCTTGCTGGCTGTCGTGCATAGGGTGTCATTCTGGGAGTTTTCTAAGGTAGGAGGGTAACTCTCGTCTTCTTGTTTGCTGGGGGGATGTGTGCAGCCACGTCCTGCATGCGCCATCGTTTCTCTGGGCGATGGCAAAGCCTGCCATCGGAGGCATCTTTCGGCCGCTGCCTCGGCTCACTTGTGCCGCTTGGCCTGGCCAAAGGATGGCAATGTTGGCACGTGTGGCATGATCTTCTGCCATGAATGGTCCCTTGCTCATCGCTCCTGGTTCAGAAGGTGCCTGGTTTCCTTGTCTATAAGCTCCTTTGTTTCTGCTGCGAGGGTTTCTCCACCCCGCGTGCGGCTTCTTGTGCGCTTGCTTGGAAGCATGCAGTGCTCATGACACCATTTGCTCGGCTTGCCGTGTATGGGTGCATACACAAATCCGCCGGCTGCTCGAACGGGACAGGATGTGCCGCCCCCGCCCCCGCCCCCCCCGGAGGAAAGCTGGTACGCCAACACCTACGTGCCCCCGGTCCCTGCCATCTATGACCCCTCGGCGGTGGCTGCGTACCCTGCCGTCCCTGGCTACGGCGCCAGCGCGTATGCGGCCGCTGGCATGCTGCCCACGGCGGCGGACGCCTCGACCGTGATGGTGATGGGGATGGCAGCGCTCCCAGCGGCGCTGTACGACCCCACGATGGGGACGCCGTATGCCACCCAGCAGGGTGATGTGCTGGCGGGTGGCGGCCTCAGTGAAGTTCCGACCAGCTACTTGTCCACGCAACCCACGGTGCTGGTGGCGGCTGCCAGCCCTGCTGGTCCCCTCCAGCAGGTGGGGCATGCCTCTATGGCTGCACCCTCCGTCGTTAGCGGCATCGCTGCAGGGTCGCAGGGGCAGGCGGCGCGGGGGGAGGGTGGCAGCATGGCCGCTCCCGTACCTCGCGTTTCGAGCTCTGGGGCGCTAGGTGGGTGGTGGGCAAGAGGACCCAAGGGATGCCTCGTTACTCTTGTGGCATGAGGACCTGCGGTATGCCTCGGGGCCCGTACTTCTGAGGCCTGGACCTAAAAGGAGGGCGTGGGAGGCATGGGAGCTGCGTGGCCCATTCCTGGCATGTGAGGCGTGGGAGCTGAGGGGATATGAATAGATAGCAACCTCATAACCGTGCTTTCATTTTTAGTGTCCTTGTCTTTTTAGTTGCTGTTGACGTGCAGTCAGGTCACATGTAGGGTACTACAGGAGGAACAGCTTTCATAGAGCGAAGGAGCACGTGCCCGCGTTGTCGTCGCGCTGTGAACCATCACGCCTGCACGGTTCCTCTGCTGCGGGCCCAGCCGCCAAGTCCTGTTGTGACCTCGTGTTCCTGTACTTGACATGGTGGCATTATCTGCAGACACGCTGACGCATGCTTTCATTCTGCTAAGGTTAGGAGGCATCCACCGGTGTATTCGCTATTGCTTTGCTATAACATCCTCATCCTTAAGAAACCTTTCTTGCATGGATGATAGGCTATTGCTTTGCTATAACATCCTCATCCTGTAGTTACCGTTCTTGCATGGATGATAGGCTATTGCTTTGCTATAACATCCTTATCCTGTAGTAACCGTTCTTGCATGGATGATAGGCTATTGCTTGGCTATAACGTCCTCATCCTGTAGTTACCGTTCTTGCATGGATGATAGGCTATTGCGTTGCTATAACATCCTTATCCTGTAGTAACCGTTCTTGCATGGATGATAGGCTATTGCTTTGCTATAACATCCTCATCCTGTAGTTACCGTTCTTGCATGGATGATAGGCTATTGCTTGGCTATAACGTCCTCATCCTGTAGTTACCGTTCTTGCATGGATGATAGGCGAGCTTGCCCGGCCCGTATGGCTGCCTTGTGCCCTCTTGATGCCATGTGCGCCTGTTTCTATCATTGGATGTCATACACTGCTATCACAGTAGTATTACATGATGCGGGCCCTTTCATATTATAGCGTACGAGCAGGCTGCCTTGTGCCCTCTTGATGCCATGTGCGCCTGTTTCTATCATTGGATGTCATACACTGCTATCACAGTAGTATTACTTGATGCGGGCCCTTTCATGTTATAGCGTACGAGCAGGCTGCCTTGGGAGACTCTGGGATATTGCCTGCACACGTACCTACGTATCTTGCCTGCACACGTACCTACGTATCTTGCCTGCACACGTACCTACGTATCTTGTCTGCACACGTACCTACGTATCTTGCCTGCACATGTACCTACGTATCTTGCCTGCACACGTACCTACGTATCTTGCCTGCACACGTACCTACGTATCTTGCCTGCACACGTACCTACGTATCTTGCCTGCACACGTACCTCCGTATCTTGCCTGCACATGTACCTCCGTATCTTGCCTGCACACGTACCTACGTATCTTGCCTGCACACGTACCTCCGTATCTTGCCTGCACACGTACCTACGTATCTTGCCTGCACACGTACCTACGTATCTTGTCTGCACACGTACCTCCGTATCTTGCCTGCACACGTACCTACGTATCTTGCCTGCACACGTACCTACGTATCTTGTCTGCACACGTACCTACGTATCTTGCCTGCACACGTACCTACGTATCTTGCCTGCACACGGACCTACGTATCTTGCCTGCACATGGACCTATGTAACTTGTCTGCACACGTACCTATGTATCTTGCCTGCACACGTACCTACGTATCTTGCATGCACATGTACCTACGTATCTTGCCTGCACACGGACCTACGTATCTTGCCTGCACACGTACCTACGTATCTTGCCTGCACATGGACCTACGTATCTTGCCTGCACACGTACCTACGTATCTTGCCTGCACACGTACCTACGTATCTTGCCTGCACACGTACCTACGTATCTTGCCTGCACACGTACCTACGTATCTTGTCTGCACACGTACCTACGTATCTTGCCTGCACACGTACCTACGTATCTTGCCTGCACACGTACCTCCGTATCTTGCCTGCACACGTACCTACGTATCTTGTCTGCACACGTACCTACGTATCTTGCCTGCACACGTACCTACGTATCTTGCCTGCACACGTACCTACGTATCTTGCCTGCACATGTACCTACGTATCTTGTCTGCACACGTACCTACGTATCTTGCCTGCACACGTACCTACGTATCTTGCCTGCACACGTACCTACGTATCTTGCCTGCACACGTACCTACGTATCTTGCCTGCACACGTACCTCCGTATCTTGCCTGCACACGTACCTACGTATCTTGCCTGCACACGTACCTCCGTATCTTGCCTGCACACGTACCTACGTATCTTGCCTGCACACGTACCTACGTATCTTGTCTGCACACGTACCTCCGTATCTTGCCTGCACACGGACCTATGTAACTTGCCTGCACACGTACCTACGTATCTTGCCTGCACACGTACCTACGTATCTTGCCTGCACACGTACCTCCGTATCTTGCCTGCACACGTACCTACGTATCTTGTCTGCACACGTACCTCCGTATCTTGCCTGCACACGTACCTACGTATCTTGCCTGCACACGTACCTCCGTATCTTGCCTGCACATTGACCTACGTATCTTGCCTGCACACGTACCTACGTATCTTGTCTGCACACGTACCTCCGTATCTTGCCTGCACACGGACCTATGTAACTTGCCTGCACACGTACCTACGTATCTTGCCTGCACACGTACCTACGTATCTTGCCTGCACATGGACCTACGTATCTTGCCTGCACACGTACCTACGTATCTTGCCTGCACACGTACCTACGTATCTTGTCTGCACACGTACCTCCGTATCTTGCCTGCACACGTACCTACGTATCTTGCCTGCACACGTACCTACGTATCTTGCCTGCACACGGACCTACGTATCTTGCCTGCACACGGACCTACGTATCTTGCCTGCACACGGACCTACGTATCTTGCCTGCACACGTACCTACGTAACTTGCCTGCACACGTACCTAAGTATCTTGCCTGCACACGTACCTCCGTATCTTGCCTGCACACGTACCTACGTATCTTGCCTGCACATTGACCTATGTAACTTGTCTGCACACGGACCTATGTACACCACCCTCAAATGGGCATTTTTGGCTGGTTGTAACCGCAGCTCCGGCCACAAAAGAGAAGAGCAAGAAGAAGGCGGGGACGGCGGCCAGTGTCTCAGTGGCTCCGGTTGGCAAGAGCCTGGGCCAGTCCAAGAAAATGTCGGCCCTGCTGGGCAAGGTGGGTGCAAGAAATGGTTGTGCTGCTGGGCAGGATGCATGCAGCACGACGCGTGCACTGCTGGGCAAGGTGCGTGCAAGGAAATGTGCGCACGAGGCGTATTCCCTGCTGGGCAAGTTGCGTATGTGCATGCTCTGCCATGTGGGAGCCGCGCTCACAACAGTAACTCTTGCCCGCCTATGCCACAGTAACATTCTGTGCCCGGGCCCTTGTCGCTCGACGCATTGTGTGCCACCTTCCATCATGCCTTTCTTTGCTACTTGACCGTGCTGCAGCCTCACCTTCCCGAGCAATTGGGGGCGCTAGGGCGTCCCTGCTTCGGCCGCAGCTCCTTCAACCCTGGTCTCTGCTCCCTTGACCTCCGTCCCACGTTTATCTCGTTGATGCTGCTGGCGTCCATACCCACCCCCCTGCCATTCACCCCCCTCCACAGTGGAAGGCGGCGCGCGAGGAGTTCGAGGGCGAGGACAAGGCGGAGGAGGCGCCCATGGATGTGGCCGCGCTCGAGCGCAAGAAGCAGCAGGAGCTGGAGGTAAAGCAAAGGGGGTGAATGGCAGGCTGGAGCTGGAGGTGAGGGGGGCAGGAGGGGGGGCAGGAGGTGGAGATGTGCTGTGTGTGGGGGGGGGTCAGGCAGATGGCATTGGGAGGTGGAGATGAGCCGTTGGGGGGGGGGGGGGGGGGGCAGATGGCGGCAGGGGATGGAGGTGATGGGGGCAGGAGGTGAGCTGAGGGGGGCAGCGGGCCCCTGGGTTCCTGTTAGTCCACCATTGTGGCCCACATGCGGTGGACTAAAGCACCATCGCTTGTCAGTATCATCACCGCGAGGGTGCGGTGGGTGGCCCAACAGCCAGACAATGCCGTTCGAGTATGACGCAACACATGCTGAGCCAAGCCATGCCATGTGTTGCCAGGTGGCCAGGTGCCTTGTTTGGCGGCATTGTGTTGCGGGGTGCCGGGCCAGGTTCCAGGGCCAGATTCCAGGGCCAAGGCCAGGGTCAGTGCAATGGTTGTGGCTCGCTGCATCGGGTAGACGGCAGGAAAGGCGGGTGTGCGGATGCCAGTCGCTGGAGCCAGTGGTCTTGGCTCGCAGCTCATGGCGGCTTCGTTGAAACTCTTGCGGGATGGCAGGGCAGCTTCTTGACTTGGATGCTGTGATATGTGACATCATGCAGTCGCCCGTCATTGATGGCCGGCCGCCACAAAACGTGGCGCCTTACATTGCCTGCTGCGGCCCCTTGCCACTACATGTCCCCACTTCCCACTGCCATCCCCCATCACATACAGAGATGGCGGCTGGAACAGTTGAAGAGTGGCGAGGCGGAGAGCAACGCCAACTTTGCGCCGCTTAACCAGGCGATCGACTGGTGGGTGGGGGATGAGGGAGTGAGAGGAATGAGGCGACCAGGGGGATGGGCGCATGTATTGGTGACGGTGGTAGTGCGAGCGCTGCGCAGGTGGGCAATGCTGTGGTGGCAAATGACTGCACATGGTGGGCTGCCCAAGGAACCTTGCGGCAAACTGGAACCTTGCGGCCTCCGTCCCGCTACGGTGGGTCCTGGTATTTCGAGGTTCTCCGATTGTGGTGTCCCGCTACTGTGGTGCCCTGCTGCTAAGGTCCTGCTGTTGTTTGGGCAGCCTTCGTTCTTATGGCATCGTGTGACGCTGTTGGCAATTAATGGAGACTATTAGAGGGCACTGCTGCCAGCTGCTGCAGGACACTGGAGCGTATACTGGATGGAGACTAGTCCCTTGGATGGAGACTAGTCCGGGTGTGGTCAGCAAGCCTGGACTCGTCCGCTTCACAGCATCCGTGGTATACGGTTGGCTCCTTGTGCAAGCCGCGACGCCTCATGCCTTCCCCCTTTCTGCATGCGCCGGTTCCTGCGTCGGTTGCGCACCACGTGGCGTGCGGGAGCAGGAGGGAGCGCGTGCGAAAAGCACGCGAGCGAGAGATGCAGGAGAAGAAGGGAGGTGCGGCCGACGCCGACGCCACGCCTACAGCTGGCGCCGCCGCTGTGAATGAGGAGCCTGCGGAGGTGGTGGGTGCGAGAGCGCCCGCAGCGGCAGAGGCCAGGGAGGGCGCGGCGGGAGCCAGCGCAGGTGCTGCGCCCAAGAAGCGCAAGGTGGACCTCGCCGCCTTGTCCAAGGGGCTGCCCACAGGGTGGCAGGTATGGCCCCACCCTTCATGTGTTTGCCGTACCCACTGGAAGTGGCTGCTTAAAGCCCTGTGTGCATGCATGCGACCATCCCGTGTGTGCGCGGGTGGGGTGGAGTATTTTCTTAGTTTCTGGCCCCGGCGCAACCATAGCCGCACGGTGAATTGGGTGCTTGTCAGCCCAGGTGTTGGCATGTGAGGGGCATGCCAATGAGTCGGTCCCAATCCCGGAAACCTATGGCCAGAAACGATGGGTCCAACTCCTCTCAGGGGTTCACCTGCGCAGAGCCTTTGGCCTGGTTGTGGGCCGTGGCGGCATTGGTTGTGGGCCGTGGCGGCATTGGTTGTGGGCCGTGGCGACTGGCGGCCTTGGGACTGCTTGGTTCTGTGGTTGCAGCCATGACCTTCATTGTTGTTTGTTTGCATGGTGTGTTGTTCAAGGCTGAGCAGGGGCTGGCTGAGCATGCCCCGTGTGACAGGCATGCCATACACTTGGTGGGAGTGTGCTTTTTTAGTTACTTTTGGCAGATGCTGCGAACAAAAGGAAAGTTGTCCCTCACCCGCTTGGTTGGAGGCTGCTCGTTGCTTCAAGGCCATGACGTGACCCTTGTGACCACGTGTATACCCGCAGAAGTGAGGACTTATGCTCACATGATGCAGTCTACCTGTAAATATTATTGAACACCGACGGTGACTCCTTGGCTTCGTGGCCTGCACTCCATTTATTCTCATGCCTGCTCCCCTGTATTTTCGTGCCCTGGCAGTATTTATCAGATCAAATCCCATTATAGATGGGATGCCCGCATGGTTCTTCACCCTCACCCTACAGGCTGGGTAAGGCACGAGTGACCCCCATAGTGTCAGCCAAGCTTTCTCGCGAGATTTGATCGAATCTCGAAATTCTGAAAGTACTTTTGGCTTGCAGTTTTTCATGAGGAATCAAACTGCGAAAAGACCGGTTGAAAAACCTTGAGTCTACAAGCCGTACCAGCAGTTTCAAATTTTCATACCAGTTTTTTTGAGATTTTCAGCACTCTTTTCTCCTACTGGCCGTTAGAATTATCGACCGGTCTCTTCGCAGTTGGATTAGCCATGAAAAGTTGCAAGCCAGAAGTGTCTTCAGTTTCTTAAGATTCCCAACCGTCACGCGAGAAAGTTATGCCTGGCAGTCACCAAAAGATGACCATAGTTGGTGAACTTAAGGAGAGAATCAGCAACATTATTAGCATTTTACCATGTTTGAAGCAGGAAAGCCTGAGTTTTTCCAACATAGACCTTTTAAGAATTTTTTCTTCAATTTTTGAGCTAGGTTATGCTGCTATTGGACAATAAAATTAAAAGTTATGGCACCATGACACAATTTGAAGTCTTTTAGCCTAACCAGCCTGTAGTATCCATGTACAGGCTGAATGGTTTCATCTAATCACATTTGTTCGCTCATGTGTAGCGAATTGCATTCATTGTTGGCTGGTCCGGCAATCAGCAGGTTTATTGTGGAGGCACTGCCATGGGCCTCATTTAACCGTTTCTTGTTTGTGCCCGGCCGTCTGCTGTTATTGTCAACAGGCGTTCTTCGACAAGGCTTCAGGGGATGTGTACTACGGCAACCTTACGACTAGTCAAACGTCTTGGGAAAGACCTATGTGACAGGCTGCCTCTTGCTGAAAGCACTGCTATCGCCCATAGCAGACTTTCAAGCCTTTTGAAGTGACACGTGATAACTCTGCTGTGCAGGGCCACTGTTGCAATGTGCTCTTATCGCTGGGCAACGTAGATTACAACTGGCAGGGCATCTGGCCCGCACCAATCAGGTAGCCACATCCCGTGGCTCCAGGGCGGTCTGCTCAGCCTGGCCATCACCTACTCACATGGGGCGGCCCAGCCAAAGCCAATGCCGCAAGGGACCCTGCACATTCTGGCATCTAATAGTGGCAGACAATTGGGGCCTAGGCCTCTCAGCGACATGAAAAAATTGCAGGATAATCCCTCTTGGTATCAGGTAGTGGAGGCCTACACGCCCCCTTTGGCATGGAAGGCGCGTTTCACCCTACATGGCCGCAAGTGTGCCAATCAGGGCCCTGCCCCCTAGAAAATGCTTGGCAGCAGGTGCAAAAAGATGCTTTGGACTTACGACTTGCGTTTTTGCAAAACTTAGCCCGAGCCAGTAGTAGACATGTGGAGAATACCGTCCGGTAAGTTAACCTTGACAGGGGGGAAAGAAGAAGTACACATACCTATAGACATCCGTGCGTTAGTACTCCTGCGAACGTAACTCCAGTGGTGAGTCATCTTCTATAGATTCAGCAAGATCGGACATTTTGGCACCCCATGGTCCGGATTCTTCCGATTTCTGGCCTGCGCTGGTTGTCTCCTTGATGTTGGCACCCCTCTCCGGTAAAGAGGCTTTTCGCAGTTGGTCTGTTTCGTTATGTTAAGTGAGATGCCTTCGGATCAGGAGACTCACATAGCCGCGAAATCATGCAAAAGGTCCTGTGTCCGATTCCTTGCTGGTAGGTTCTGGGCTTTCTCATTTTCTGTGTTCCGCGGAATCTTAGATTTGGACTAATTTTTCCCCGACTACCTCGAGGCCAGTTCTCAAATTCTCAAGTTCTCAAGTTCTCGGAGGGCGCCGCCCGAGATTAAATAAGAGGTACCTTGAAATTAAATAAGAGGCATGCCTCTATCCAGATATATTTTGGAGGCGAGTTTCTATTGGCGTTAAGTTAGTATTGTCCGACAACGTTTCAGGCGTTTTGCTTACTCCGACTTCTACATTTTCACCGCTTGGTCAAAAAAGGATCACTTATATCAAGGAAACAACAAAGATCAATTATATACCCGACTTCTCCGTAAAATCTCATCGACCGGGTTTCGAAACAACCCACGCCAGCCGTAGATGCAGATCCAACGGAGCACACAACGTCACGACCGACGCGGCGCCAAATAGTCGCCAAGGTTCCTTTTCTGCGAGCCATTTTACAACGTACGTCGCGCCGCGTCGTGTACCCAAGCCCTTTTCTGAACGTGAGATCGAAAATCCGCTTGCCAGACCGGGAACTCCGTCCAATACCGTAGCGCATTGAATTGAATTGGAACATAAATCCTTCTTTCCGTCACCCTCGACATGTTTTCGTACAATACTACAAATTCACGCCAATAGAAATTCGCGTCCGAACATATATCTCGATAGAGTCATGCCTCTTATTTAATTTCAAGGTACCTCTTAATTAATCTCGCCCCCCGCCCTCTGAGAATTTGAGAATTGAGAAATCAGGAGCCAATTTTACCCCGACTTGGGCAGCTAGCGTTTTCTCGTTTGTTGCTTTCTAACGACAATACATATCAGCGGCGCGCCCTTGGCTGGCAGGGGCACGCCTCATTGCCCTCCTGAAAGACGACGTCCCCCCGCCTGCTGGCCGCGTTAGTCCCATTGCTTGCGGCGAGGTCGATCCTCCGCAGGCTGGTGAGTAAGGTCATTTGTTGCCAAAAGGCCCCCGAGTTTCGCACTTACTTCTGCCCCAACCGGAGTGATACTGAGGATTCCGTCGCGGCCCAGCTTTGCGTCGCCACCAAAGTGGGCAGCGACATCATCGTGCACACAGTTCAGGCCTACCTAGAGACGCATCCGACCCATGTGGCGCTGAAGGTGGATTGCCACAATGCGTTCAATGCTGTCACCAAGGCTAGCATCTTTGAGGCCGTCGGCGAGGCTTTCCCTGACCTTCTTGCGTGGACAGCAGCCTGCTGCGCGGCGAACCCACTCAACTCTCCTTCCTCATGGAGGATGCCAGGACGTTCGCCGACGTCGCTTCCTGCACGGGAACCCAGCAAGGCGACCCCCTCAGCCCCTTTTACCTGTCCGCCCAGCTGTGCACAAGGCGCTCTCCAAGGTGTCCATGCTGCGCACCCGGATGTCGTGCTCACCTCGCCAATATATGGACGATATCCATGCCCTCGGCCCGGCCGACGCTGTGGTACTGCAGCCCTGGCTGCCCTTGAAATGGCCATGGCGGCCATCAACCTTCGGCTCACCCTCAGTCCCCAAGTGTGCAGTCGTTTCGCCCCAGGGGGACTGCTCTGGCTTCCCCGCGGCTATCCCGGGCCGGGGCGTGGGCGCGGGCGCGTGGTTTCTCGTGCCTGGGCGTCCCTGTGGGTGACCCTGACTACGTCGAAGAGGAGCTCCGGGCCACCGTGAAAACAGCGCACCCATGTCCTCGAGACTTGGGCGCGCCTCAAGGAACCCCATACCAAAGGGCTCCTCCTCTGGTTTTGCGCCCACCCGCAGGTGGTTCAGTAGCTCCGTGGCGCTCCCCCCCACTTGGTGCGGCTTGCCGCGGAGGGCCACGACGAGCGCATTCAGCAGGCCGCCTTGCAGGTGCTCCTTGAGCTCCCCGGCCCTAGCTAGCCTGCCAGCTCACTCCATGCGCTTGGCGACCCTCCCCTGCCGCATGGGCGGGTGTGGGCTCACCCACGGCGCCCGCCTCGCCCCTGCCGCCTTCCTTGACTCTGTTGCTCAGTCCTGGGCGGAGATCCGCCGGTTGGTTCCCAGCGCCGTCAGCGCCATTCCCAACTTGGTCACCCCACCCCCCTTCCCATTTGTGCAGGCTGTGCAACCGGATTCTTATACCTTGGGATCCAGCAGGCCTGCGACCTCGTCCGCCCCCGACCATTTACGCCATCGCCCTCCACCACCAGCTGTTTGCCCCGCACTGACCTCTCATCACGGCGGGTGCGTCCTGCGGCAGCTCTGCGGGCTTCAGTGCTCTCGATACAGTACTACTGGGACGCACTACATCGCGTGCATTGGTGGCCAGGATAACCAGAATTGGTTCCTCTATCTGATACATACTCGCTCTCCTCCGGGTGGTGTGTGCCATGGTTCGGTCGGTTTTTCCCCACTCCACCATCAAGTGCAAGGACGCGGATGGGGCCGCCCTCTACTCACCCAACCATCGCCCCGACATTACCGTGCTTGACTACGATGGGCAGGGTTGCCACCTGCTCATCGATGTCTCCGTGGCTCGGCCGCTCTCCGGTCGCCACATCCTCCGGGCGGCTGTGGATGCCGGCGCTGCAGCTGCTGTGGCTGAGCGCGACAATTAAGTTTGCCTCCTACGGCAATGTGGGGCCCCACCTGCATGGTCATCCCCTTTGTCCTTGAGGAGTTCGGGGCCATGGGCCCGCCAGGACGGCGGAGTTTTTCCATGAGTGCTGCCAGCGCCGTGAAGACCGCCTCGACCTCAAGGGCCAGACCCGCAGTGACGTGGTCCTCGTATTGGCGGCAGCGCCTGTCACTCGCCCTCACTCGCACCGTGGCTGATGTGTTATTCTGCCGCACCCGGGCCGACTTTGTCGTGACCGGCATGCAGTCTAGATCCCTCCCAGGCCTGCATGGTGGGCCGGCAGCGATGTCGCTGCGCGTCATAGTTTTGTGATATGTAGTTAGTGTCCCTTGTGCATGCAGCTGGCGTGATCCTCGCATGCACCCCGATGGATGGATGGATGGATGGATGGATGGATGGATGGATGGATGGATGGATGGATTAATTAATTAATTAAAAAATCATAGCTCCGTTGGGAGCATATGTAACACATAGCCCTGAGAAAGGGGCATCTATGGGTTTGTAATACAATCAGGGCTACAACCTGCAGGTGGAGGATGTACAATGAACTGTCACCTGCTCTGGGTGCACAAGGTGCACCTGCACCGCCATGATGGTTCATGCCTCCTTAACAAGCACAGGCACCCAGGGGGGGCTTGAGGAGAGGGCCTAGAAGGCCTGCATGACATATGGGGTGGAGGGTATGTGGCTAGGCTATAGCTGGTGTACACATGGCATCTCAGCAGAGAGTAACTCCCTGCATAGGCATCGCATGGCTAAATTCTTAATGCATCATCCATGGGAGGTCCCATTGTAGGCTGGGCGGGATGGATGGATGGATGGATGGATGGATGGATGGATGGATGCCGGATGGATGGATGGATGGATGGATGGATGGATGGATGGATGGATGGATGGATGGATGGATGGATGGATGGATGGATGGATGGATGGATGGATGGATGGATGGATGGATGGATGGATGGATGGATGGATGGATGGATGGATGGATGGATGGATGGATGGATGGATGGATGGATGGATGGATGGATGGATGGATGGATGGATGGATGGATGAATGGATGGATGGATGGAAGGCTGGGTACACGCAGTCCTACCGGTCTAGGCTATCTACAAGCTATCTACAAAACAGTCCTATAACTATAGTGCCCGCGACCCTACGGGGTCTTGTCTAGCTGCATGCCGCCCACGTGTGCAAACGCGCGGCTTCCCCACTGCAGGGCCAGGGTTGTTGTCCTCTATGACCTGGGTTCACTTGGCCTTGTCCATCATCTTTTTCCAAAGGCACGGAGATGCCTAGGGCCCCCATAGAGAGGCCTAGGGTAGAGAGCTTAGACTAGTTGTTGTAGATAGATGTTGTAGATAGATGCATGTTGTATCCGCTCCTTCGAGGGCCCCGTTCAGCGTGTCACCCTCGCACTACAATGGCAACTGCTGTGCGGCGCGGCGCATGCACCGGGTCAGGGAGGTCGAGTGGGCCTGCTGTGCTCCCCCACCGCTGCCGCCCAGCTCGTGGACCACAAACTTTGCTCTAATCGGATCCTTCAGTGCACTTTCCGCTCCCTTGAAGGACGGACCCCCATTATGCTCTCGGTAATTGTCGGATATGCCCCACATGCTGGGCATCCGGCCGAGGACCGCGCAGCGTTCTTCAACCAGTTGCTCGACATAGAGAAACAGATCCCACGTCAATACATCGTTGCCATCTTGGTGGATGCCAACACGACCCTGCCCGTGGGCCGCAGGGGCTGCATGTATGCGCCGCGCCTAACCGATAGCAATGCCAACACCCCCCTAATTGAGCAACTACTCACTGAGGGGGACTTGACTGCTGCCAATACGCTGTTTGCTAAACCGCCTGATGCACTAGTGACCTTTGTGGGCCCCATGCGCAAGGCGGCTGGCTCGATGCTCCGGCCCTCGGCAGCGATGTGTATGCTTGGACTACATACTTGTGCGCAAGTGCTGGCGCTCTTCCGTCATCGATGCCCGTACGCTGACCACCCCCAGTGTCGCATCGGATCACCGCATGCATATGGTCACCGCAACCTTGCGCCTACGTCTTCAGGCCCCTGCGCGCCGCCGCCCCCGGCCCCGCCCTAGCTGGACCTGCTTACGCCCCGTCCGTGCATGGGCCCGCGCATGCAGGGAGAAGTGGTCAGAGGATGAGATACGCCGCGATGTGCAATCATCAGGTCTGCCTTCGTGGACGCGCAACCTTTGATGTACCTGGACGCAGATCGCGGTGTGGATCTCATGCCACCCTACGAACTGTTCATGCGATCGGTGGAGCTTGGCTCTAAGCTTCTCCCCGAGCAACCCCGCGCCCGACCAGCCCCGCTCTACCTGCGCGACGCCCGGGTGGTTGCCGCCCGGCCGGCTGGCGCTAGCGCAGGCCCGCCGCCGCGGGGAGGACCTGTACCCGTACCAGGAACGGCTTACTCAAGCATATACTGCCGCACATGCGGAGGAGGTGGAGACACTTGCCGCCGCAATCAATCGCCACACGGCCGCCAACCAGCACAAGGCGGCCTGGCGCTCTCTCGACCGTCTCACCGGACGGCGGGAAACGCAACGCCGGGCTGACATCCCAGGCACCCCCAGTGAACGCCTTGAGATTTGGTTCAGCTCCCAGGCCAAACTATCGGGGGCCCCTGGCCCGCCCCCCCCGCTTGACCCCGCTGCCGCTGCACGCCCTGCGGCCAGCCGAGGCGGCCCCATTGAGCCCCCGCAGGCGCCCACCAGTGAGATGGACTACCTGGTCCCACCGCTCTCCGGCCCCGGCCCTGGTGGACGGGCCCCACGACGAGTGGACTCCCCAGGAATGGGCTGCTGCCATCTCCACCCTCCGCAATGATGCTGCCATGGGAGTGGACAATATTTCACCGGAGGTGGTTAAGATGCCTGAGCTAATTGAGCCTTTCCTCCGGGGTGTTTGCAACCGGATTCTACGAGATGGCCTCCCCCCGCCGACGTATTGGAAGACCGCTGTCCGGGTCATGCTCTACAAGGGCAAGGGGTCCGCCGCGGATACCGGCAACTACCGCGGCGTATGCCTCCAAAGCTGCGTGCTGAAAGTCTTCATGCGTCTCCTGCTGAACCGCATGCGCGCCAGCCTCGATCCCCACCTACGGGTGCTCAAGTCCCAGATGGGCTTCCGTGTTGGTCGCAATTGTGTTATGGTCACCATGACCGCGCGCCGCCTGATCGAGGAAGTGGGCCGCCTGGCCCCCGGCCTCTTGCCATTGCTATTGATCTTCGTGGATTACACCAACTTAGGCATTCGATACGGTTATATGGGACGCCCTGTGGGTGGTCCTTCACCTGTTCCGTGTCCCATCGTACATCGTTGAGATCATCCGCCAGTTCTATGAAGGGTCCCAAGCCCAGGTCCGTACCGCCGACGGCGTCACTCCGGCGTTCCCCCTGCACACCGGGGTGTGGCAGGGCTGTGTCTGAGTGCTCTCCCCATATCTATTCATCATTATGGTGGACTACATTATGCGGCGTGCACAAGCCCGCTTCGCCCGGCCGGTGGAGGGGCGCCCGCCGGGGATCGAGGTCACGGAGTATGCCAGCTACGGCGGGGTTGACCCACCCTACCGCCTGATGAGCGATCTGATCTACGCTGATGACACGACACTCGTGGAAAACCCGGAGTCAGCCCAACTCTGGCTAGACAGCTTATCACTGGAAGCGCGGGTGGTGGGGCTTATGATCAGCAAGAAAACGGAGGTCATGGCCATCGGCTTCCCTGCATGCTGGGATAGCCCCACCCAGTACCCACCCTCCTCTTGCTGGACGGCAGCCCCGTCCCCCCGGCGACTCGCTTCAAGCTCCTGGGCAGCTGGCTTCCCTCCACGGCCGACGACATCAACACCCGCATTGGCCAGGCCTGCATGGGCGGCCCTCCGCCGCCTCGACAGGTTCTGGACCTGCCGCTACCTGAGTGAGCGACGCAAGCGCATTCTGTTCAAGGCCCTTGTCCTCAGCATCCTCCTTAATGGCTGCGAGGCGTGGACCCTGGACCAGGCGCTGAGCCAGCAGCTTGCCCGGCACAGTCACTCGAATGCTCCGTCATATCCTCGGCGTCCGCTACCAAGAACGCCGCACCCAGGCCGAGCTCTACTGCCACTGCGAGCTCCCTCTTGTCACCCATACCATCCGACACCGCCGCCTCCTCTTTGCCGGCCATCTTGCCCGCACAGACCAGGTGAATACCGATGTGGGCCCTAGCTGCCGGGGGGCTTAAGACGGGCCAACCAGGTAGACACCTCCTCCTATGGCAGGGTCCCCTTGTCCCATCGCAACCCACTGGCAAACTTGCGCGCGCCGGGCACCGGCGCGGCGCGACCCGGACCTATGTGACACAACTGCTTGAAGATGCAGGGCTTCTAGGACTATCCGTACTCCGCGCCCGCATGATTGACAAGGAGAAATGGGCTGCCATCTGCGATAAGCACCTTCCCGAGGGGTATGCTCCTGTTTTCTCCCCACGGGCCCCGCGGCCCGTTGCTAGCCAGGGTAGAAGTCCGCAGGTCGAGGTTATTGGTCCTGAGGATAGCCGCTACACTACCGCCTCGTCTGCCATTACAGTAGAGGACAGCTCGGATGAGGATTACCTCCCCATCTAGTGCTTAACGGTTGGGGGATGATGCAGACGATATTTGTTTAAACTTTTGTGTAATTATTTTTCTAATGAGATTAGCATTAATTAATTAATTAATTAAACTCGTGCTCCCGTTGGGGAGTCACGGAGCACCGAAGTGCTTTTAATCCCTGTGTGTGCACTACAGGAGAAAGGGCAGAGACCCCCAGTCTCCTTCATGCCAAAGGCATGCCACAGCTGCAATCGGGCGCGGCTAGCTAAAAGGACAAGCTAACGATCCGGCAAACTGTGGGTGCAATAAGACCCATGTGAGATTAGCATAGTACTCTGTGGCATGCCTTTGCGCATGACACGCAAGTACTTACTTACTTACTTATGTTGTAGATAGATTAGACCGGTAGGACTGTTAATTGCACCCATCCATCCATCCATCCATCCATCCATCAGGGTTAATGCTCCGTGACTCCCCAACGGGAGCACGAGTCTAATTAATTAATTAGCCCCCCCATGTCCTCTACGAGCTGCTCTTTGAAGGTGTGGGCCTTGCGGCGTCTAACCTGGTTGGGCCCGGCCCACGTGAGGAGGTGCCTGCCAGGCTGGGCGGGGCGCAGCCCTGCAGAGGGGCCACGGGAGGTGCATGTCTACCTGGTTGGTGCGAGCTAAGTGCCCTACTAGCAGCAGGTGCCTCTGCTTGATGGTGCTGGTGTTAAGTGGCATGCCGAGATACAAGTGGATGGATGGCCGGATGGGTGCACGCAATCCTACCGGATGTTGGAGTATGGGTCATGTGATCGATGTTTGAGCGCCCATGGTAACCGGCCGGGATCTCCGATCCAATAGGGTCTAAAGCCTCGTGTCTCATATGTTGTGTCATTCATAGGTGGCCGGTAGTCGAAAACGCGGAAAAGATAACGGCAGGCTCGAGCTACCATGGTCCGGATTCTCCCGATTTCTGGCCTGCGCTGGTTGTCTCTTTGATATATGAAGGATACCAACCACAAGTCGATGAGGGTAACCGTGTGACCTCATTCGGGAATCATAGCGATTCGGTGCGTGGGGAAGCGCCCGCGTGTGCAAACATACGGGAAGCACGCCAGACAGGTCCCCTAGCTAGGGTAGAGAGCTTAGACTAGTTGTTGTAGATAGATGTTGTAGATAGATTAGACCGGTACGACTGTTTGCACCCATCCATCCATCGGGGTTAATGCTCCGTGACTCTCCAACGAGAGCACGAGTCTAATTAATTAATTAATAGCGATTCGGGCCGTGGTGCCCGCAACCTTGTAACTAGGAACTAGCTAGCTAGCTAGATTCATCCATTCCATTCCCATCCCACTAAGGACTTGCGCTCACGTGATGCAGTCTACATGTAAATTAATTAAGTGAGACAACTACATCTCCAACATGCTGAGTAAAACATTTCTCAGGTCAATTGGCAAATACAATTCTTTATAGTATTACACTATATAATCACATTCCCTGCGTATTTCAAGGAGACAACTAGCGCAGGCCAGAAATCTCTGTTCTTGAACAGCGAAGAAAAAATCTTGTCTATCATGCGTGTGTAAAGCACAGCTGCTACCGCCACACCTAAACTCGTTCAAATCAGCTGTCCTCCTGAATACCAACAGGATAAAAGTATCCAAACATTGCCATCTGTACTCCAGACAAAATATTTACAAGGGAGTAAATAACCCAGGCCCAATGCATCCTTGGAATTCTACAAGGACCTACAATGACAGCGCGAAAAATAAGTGAGGGCGTTTAGGCAGATTCCCGCTTAGGTGGCCAACGACATGTTGACCATGCACGAGGCGCGCTGCCCCGACTACCTTTCCGGCCACGCTTGGGCCAGGGCGAGGCTCAAATAAGGGGGTTGAGCCACGTTTAGCAGACGCCCATTTCACAGCACCAGAATTGATTGGCAGCACCCATGCACCCGCCACGGCGTCACCTCAGTTGCTATCAGTTTCCAAATCATTCTCCACCCTCAAGTTCCGGATGTTCCTCATCATTTCCGATTTGCTACTTGACGTTAACGTCTTCACGAGGTAGTCGCCATCGCTATCCACTCCCTCGGCCAAAACTCCGTACTTCACGCGCTTCACGGGCACGCTGACCGAGTATATCGTCCCGAGGTCAGGATCCATGGTAACGGACAGATCGACCTTGTCCTCCCGGTCAATTTCAACGTATCCAGACAGGGCATTTACTATGGACTTTTTCATCTCTGTCATAGATTCCTGGGACATCGTGCATCTGTCGGCAATAAGGATCATTCGCAGCCTTTTCTTTCCCTGATTGCGCGCGTCATCCACTGTGGGAGGAAAAAAGATCTCAAACGCAGCCTTCAATTTGTCCCAAAAGCTGCGGTACTCGTTAGGCTCCGGGTCAACGCCTGGTACTCTCGCCGCGACAGCAAGCGGGGCACGCTTTCGGGCAGGCAATACAAGTGAATGCTTGCCTTTCCCAACGGTAGCGAATCCATGAATAAATGATCCCCGGTGGCTCCCCACATGTTTTGCCGAAGGAAGGCTTGGTCGCACGGTACATGGGTTTGCGAGGATTGCATGGCACGCCATCGTGGGCCTTGCAGTCAGGAAGTGCAAACGGCGACAACCCAGGGAGTTTTCCGATGAAGGGTATCAACGACCGGCGCTACCGGGTGGGCTCAATCGCGGAGCCACGTGCATAAATTTTGCCCCACACGAGAAAAAAAAGCAATTGAGGTCTCCACCTTTATGCGGGCTGTTGGGTGGGTTTGCCTTTCCTCGCTCACCAGTCACCAGATCACCTGACGCCATTTGCACCGAGGATATGTGCGTTTGTTGACAGTGCATGGACCGGGCGGCAGCGCACCGCAGGTGGCCGTTGGAAAATACGGCGTATAGTATAATGGCCACCCTCTTGGCGAAGTTGTCGTTGTTTGTTGTCGTTGTTGATTCCCACGCCGCACAGTCTTGGCGAAGTATAGGTAACAGCTACCTAGATTCTTTCCTCCGCCAAAAAGGTCTTGCTTTGAGCAGTTTTCTAACTTTCTACCGTATCCCAGAACGGTCGGATGAGTCACAAAGCAAAACACGACAAGCCTGTAGTTGCTGTATGTGTACGGATATACAGTTTATAACTTCCGCGCTTGCCAAGTCGCATATAACTGCGCAGTGCCCACCCCGTCAGACTGCAGATCGATGATGACGCGCGTTGCTTCGGGCTCGGACCACCGTGGAAGTATCTCCGCCCATAAATTTAACACACGTGGAAGGCCCCTCACAATCCTTACACGCGCAAGTGCCGCCATTGCGGAATTCAAGCGTGGTGTTGCGATAATATTAGCCTCTAAGGATATTGTCCTGTGTACTGTAGAACGTTGTAG
>RPFO01000412.1:1154812-1207312 GCA_009746045.1 Mesostigma viride | reverse complement strand
GGGGGGGGGGGGCACCAGAGTCCTACCTGTTGCGCAATGCTCACGGCTTGCTTGTCCTGTCATGCTTTCTGTCCTTTCTCCTGCAGGGTGGGGCCCCGGCCAGCTGGAGCGCGAGATCAAGGCCGGCGTGTGGCACTCTGCGGCCTGCTCCCCCAGCCTCATCCTGCGCGAGGCCGGCCACGAGGCGGGCCCGCGCGACCAGCTATGGAAAGACATTCTGCGGCTCATGGGGGGGGAGTATGCACAGATGTCGAACGGTGGGCCCATGCCAAAGTACAGCAGTGGGGACGCCGAGGGGGAGGGCAGCAGCGGGGACAAGGTGTAGGCACTCTGCGATCGGCTGGTGAATAAGGACAAGGGGCGACACATACGGCAGTTTAAGTGGTGGCATGAGCTCCACCCCCCACTCTTGGGGTTTTAGGTGTCTTGGCATGAGGCATTTCAACTGCCCAGCCCTGCGATGGTAGGGGCAGCCTGTTGCGATGTGAGGGGCATCCCTTTGCCTTTGGAGGGGCAGCCTTCTGCCATTGGAGGGGACATACACGGCTGGCCACAGCCATGCATTGTTCTGGCTAGATGGGTATGCCCGGGGAGTAGCAGGCGGTCGGCGTTTCTGGGCTTGGGCAGTTCACGCAGATACCAAGTCATTGGCACACTTTTGGTGGGTGGCCAGGTGGTGGATTTTGTACAGAAAGCATGCCGTGGGACTTGGTGCCCCATGGCTTGTCATCGTGAAGGAAACGTTGCGGCATCTCAAGGGATTTATTCCATGTTCTTCCTTACGCACAGGACAACCCCCCTGTAGGAGCTACCCTGGTATCGATGGGGGGGTGGGGGTAGGTTTTGGTTAGGTTTACTCGCATCGGCGTAATTGATCAGTTTTTCCGTTTTTTTTTTTTTTCAAGAAACAATTTGTTCAGCTTATCCGTAGGAAGCTTCCCAGGGCTAGTTGGAGTTAGGCGTACACCTTTTTTCTGCGACCATTCCTTAGGTTGACTGCCTTTTTTGGTCAGTTTCCAAGGTGGTTGGGCCACGGTTGGTGGGTAGCCTCATGTAGCTGCATGGCCCTGGGGCATCTGGCCTTGTTGGCAGGAGCTTTTTTCTGGGCAATTTTTCAGGGTTGCCACCCACCTTTACGTCGCAAGAAAGTGGAAGCAGTGCACATGCAATCCTGCCGTCATGCCATTCATTTCTGCAGTAAGCTATGGGACCCAGGGTCAACGTGCGAGCAGACCATGTTGATATATGTCACACACTGTTAATACTGATAATACTGTGTGAAATTTTCTGTGTGCATGGCATTTGTTTGGTGAGACAACTACCTGGGTTGTGACCACAGCAAACTTGGAAGCTACTTACAGGCAGAAACGGCGCCATACCCCACCCAAATATCGATCTATTAATTGAACTTGCGCTCCCGTTGGGGAGTGACGGAGCATTAACCCCGATGGATGGATGGATGGATGGATGGACGGACGGATGGATGGATGGATGGATGGGTGGGTGGGTGGGTGGGTGGGTGGTGGGTGGGTGGGTGGGTGGGTGGGTGGGTGGGTGGGTGGGTGGGTGGGTGGGTGGGTGGGTGGGTGGTGGGTGGGTGGGTGGGTGGGTGGGTGGGTGGGTGGGTGGGTGGGTGGGTGGGTGGGTGGGTGGGTGGGTGGGTGGATGGATGGATGGATGGATGAGGAGGGGGGACGTCACGGCAAAACTGCCCACTCTAAAGTTTGGTCCGACGGGGCTCTGACAGACACGGAGCGAGCTCCAAAACCGCCCCGTCGCCAGAATTATTAAAAAGGAGTGCGCTCAAGTTGGCTTTTTGAGGACGGCGCGAGGAAAATAGAACCGGAGTGCGCTCGGCAAACACACTCGGCGCCTGGTTTTCAAGAAAGGTGCGCGCTCACCGTGCATGAGACTAGGTATTGGTCCGGCGCTTTGGCTTACATCCCGGAGTGAGGTACTCGTGGACGTACTGCGCACATATACGTACTACGGTAATTAATTATATGGTCATAATTTATAGGACACGTGGCGTGACTAGGAGTGATATTGGTGGCGTCAGATACAAGTCCTGACTGTGCCGAGTACCTCCCTAGCGTGTACATGCCACGTGCATGTCACACGTCCAACGTGCACTCCGTTTCGCCCCGACGGACCCATTTTGGCAAAGGTGTGCGCTCGGCCATTTTCCACTTTGGCTGGTGACGGACGGCGCTGGATGGCAAAAAAGTGTGTGGGCTCAAGCTAGCAAAATGGGGGGGTATGTCCCCCCTCCTGATGGATGGATGGGTGCAAGCAATGCTGTACCGGTCTATTCTTTATCTAGTTACAAACAATCCTTCTGGTCCTTTCTAGAGTGTGCCAGACCCTAGGGGTCTTGCCTAGCACGCTTCCCGCGCGCGCACAAAAACGCGGCTTCCCCACTGCGATCGATCTCTTAGTTGTCTCAACTTAAAACTGGTCAAGCTATTAACTAATCGATAAACAAACCCTTGTGAAATCTTGTGCGTGTGTCACCCTACATCAAGGAGACAACCAGCGTCAGGAGGCACCCTACATCGGGCCGCAATCGTGCCAACTGGGGCGCTGCCCCCTAAACTAGACTACCCATGCAATTAAAACCAGTACTTACTAGTTAGATAAGTATTTAGGCTTCTTCTCATCAAATTATGATATCCAAGGGTTAACGCTCCGTGGCTCCCCAACGGGACTGCGCTATTCCTGGAAACATGAATAATTAATTAATTAAACTCGTGCTCCCGTTGGGGAGTCACAACATGAATGAAAATGAAATAGCTGGCAAGAATAGCTGGCAAGCCATGGCATGGCCAGCATGGAGCCTGTGATTGGAGTTCGCTAGCGAGCCAGACATACTGGCGGGCACAGATAGCCGGCGCAATTGATCATTCCACCACCATTGTGCTATGAATTGATCGATGAAACAATTGTTCTTCAAATATCTTATTATAGTGCTAGGGTTTTGGGCATTGCATTAATTAAACACGTGCTCCCGTTGGGGAGTCACGGAGCACCTAAGTGCTTATAATCCCTGAGTGTGCACAACGGGTAGGAGACCCCCCCTAGCTTCCCTCACGCCACAGGCATGCCACAGGGTGCTCAATCCGACCTGTCTAACTCTAAACGATCCGGAGCATCCCCTGTGGGTGCAATATGTCCCGTGTGAGCATTGAATTGCTTTGGAGACGTGAGCAAACAAGCAGTGCTAGGCGAGACACATAGCTAGGCTGGCGGATGCCTGTTGGCTACTGGTTAGGCTATGGGCATGCATGGCTGCGTTCTACCCTGCATTGACATTGCACCATGGGATGGCGATGTCCAGGTTGCATCACCCAACCTGGGCATTGCATGGGCATGACATCCTTACAAACGGTGTGTGTGTGTGTGTGTGTGTGTGTGTGTGTGTGTGTGTGTGCGTGTGTGCGAGTGTGTTTGTGTGTTCAATCAGGTTATTTAGTGTCCAAGTACAATGACCTTGCCCTGAGCTGCGTACAAACAGAGGAGGTACAGCCTGCGTGTTTCCATGAAATGCAATGGTGCTGCCCATAAAGCTTGTTGGAGCTAATCCGTTGCTGGGCCGGCATCCCACGGCATTTTGAACATCCTGAGCAGTATCAAGATGCATGAATGGTTGTAATGCACCCATGGTGTTGCGCCTGCACCATGCTGCGGAGAGAGCGCTCTGTGGCCTGCCCACTTGTGGTATAGTGAGAGAACTTCTAGCGGCTAGGGCGCCCTCCCTCCTCGTTGTGTAAAGGGGTTGGAGGTTCCATTGTTCTGGCACCCACGTGCCACAGTCACGTGCTTAGTAATCAAGATGAAAAGAGTATCAACATAAGTTCCGGCAACGGCGCGCATGCCTTGCTTGAAAGGCTGGGTTAACTGTTAGGCTTTCTCAGAATGAACACGACGGATGCGTGAAGGCATCCCTGAGAAACCAGTTCCCATCCGGTCTTGAGATTGCTGATCAGAGCATCCATTCCCGAACTGAAATTCGGACCCAAGACCACGTGCTTGTATGCGTACTCATACAGTTTCCCTTCAGCGTGAGAACGGGGCGAGGCGTCACCAGCGCCCTCCCCAGGAATTTTGATGTCAAAGTAGTCCAATTCGACAGCAAACGCACGCTGCAACCGGCGGTCGTCAATTAACGGGAGCACGCCTGTGCGAAGGAAGGAAAGGACGAGCGCAAAGACGTCCCCATCTCTGTCAAGGAAAACGGCGCCCGTGCTGTCCTTGACCAGCTCACCCCCACTTACGAACATGGCCGCCAGAAGGGACTCTGGGTGAGAAGCTAGGGTGGTCTTTGTGGTCTGGAATAACTTGCCACCAACATTCAGTGAGATAATGTCCGATGAGACCTTGGTTAAAGAACTTTCCACCTGCTCCCGGAAGGATGCGCGGACCGCTTCCCCGAGTGCACCTTGCTCTCCCCATTTCCTCGAGTCAGCCATGACGAACTGACTCCCGCACCTGCAACCACTTGAGCTGCCAAGACCACAGAGCTCGCACCGTTGGGCCGGCTTATCCCAACCTCAGCTCCGAGCAGCCAGCCTTCGCTGGGCGTAAGTCTGGATGGTTGAAATGCGATCACGCTGTGGCTCGAAACGGGGTGAACTGAACTGTATACAGAACAAGCGACGTAAACCGGTGCGAAGCCGAGAAAGGTGGCAGAACTCAAGCGGAAATTCCCAACAAGGGAGATAAGCAATATGAAGCCGGCAAGTTGGAATAAGTCAAGAGCACGAGACAGCAGCGCAAAACGATGTTGAATTGTCGAGAGGAGCGATGAATAGGGGCAGCTCAGCACATCAAGAGGGAGTAACGAAACTCTGTGCATTATTTGCCCGCGTTACTCATTAAACGGCAGTCCATCATCCTGTGCCGTGGATCACCTGTACTTGAGAATTTGATTGAATGCCTCAGTAAGACTGCGTACGGTAGGATAAAATGTGCGTGTATTCCAGTCCGGTGAGGCTGCGCTGCACCGAGAGTGGCCGGTGGCTTATGACTGTCAGCGTTTCGTTTGTCCCACGATAAATTATTAACATCACCGTAGTCCGTTCCTGTGGAGGCAGACCCGCAGCATCAACTGCCAACGCAGGCGAATCGCCTTTTATTGGCTGTGATTAGGGCTAGGAAATCGTAACTCGTTTAGGGTTTAGGGTTTCCTGCGGCCTGTGCTGGTTGTCTCAATTGATCAAGGTTCGACACGTTGGCTACGTTGCATGGTCCTTTACCCCGCCCGGGAATGGTCGGGAGTTGGGACGTCAGGCAGTCAGTCAGTCGGTCAGTTATTTCCGGTGAAATGGGTGTTAGTTTATTTCCATATCAAGTAACGTGCGTGTTTGCAACTTGCCCGTTGAAACTCTACGGCGGAGCCAATTTTCGGAAGAACCTCACCCTTATGCTTGCAAATTCGGGACAAATTCGGTGGATGTATGTATGGATGGATGTATGTATGGATGGATTGACGGATTTTCATCCCCTATTCCTATGTTTTCTCACGTGTACGGCCTTATAAGCTTCGCCAATTCTGGCGAACCTGACGGTTCTTCCGAAAATTGGCTCCGCCTGATAACAGTTAAGGTGACCCAGTCGGTCAGTTATTAATTTCAGCCGACAGATAGGGCCGAGGATGTTCTACCGTTCTAAGTTCTACGAAGGTGTACAAATAGACTACCTACTACCTATGTAGTATGTAGTCAGTTGTCACTAGGGCCAGTCCGCCAGGACGAGAGCCTGATGCGTGGGCATTTGGCAACAACAACAACAACCAGTCGACAACAGCTGATGCTAGGCTGCAGCTGAATCATAGCAGTCGGGTTGTAAGTACCGGGACGAATACATATGGTAACACATTACGTAACAGGGCTGTTCAACTCGCTTACCAGGTACCAGGCGACCCAGTACTCGGTAGGCGGGTACGTATTTGCGCGCGTATTTGTTTTATCAGTTTGTACCTCACAAGTCTACCTACCTCAGCAAAAACCTACTAAGAAACAAACAAAACCTCTATACCCATTAAACAATCCCATCAATAATGACTTTAAAAAACCATCGTTATAGATATGCGGTTAGCCTAACTAGGCGAACATTAAATTGCAAGAGAGGATTCAGCAAATAAAATAAAGCCATAGGTTGGCTTTCAATTCTAGTCTAAGTCATGATCACGGATTCTGATGGATATTACAAGTGGTCCATATGTACTAGGCGGCATGCTACGTCCTTGCACGAAAACATCTCGGCGACTTCACCTTGCTCACTCGATGCAGTGTTTCCCGTAAACTGAACTAGCAACATGCACTGCAACTGCTTTGTGCGGATCGGTTGCACTTGGCGCAGCCCATGGAAGCATGGCTAGGCCGGTATCCATTCAATCCTTCAAAACATTTGTGTACCCTCAGATATAAGAATGCGTGTTCAACTGATTAGGTAAACAAGTTACTAACAATGAAATTAACTCGCACGTAGACATACTTTTAAAACACGTAGTTAGTTAGGTAATGCAAGCGTGATGACTACAGTGAGGTCCGTTTAAGAGCGATTGGGCGTGGACACATGTGCAGGAAGAGAATGCGCATGGGAAAGCTCGCATGGCAGATTAAAACATGAATTTGTACTCTTCTTTTCCAAGCATATACATACTGCTTTAAATCTGCATGTCTGACATGCATCTGAATTTTCCATTCCAAAAACTCCATGTCCATCTACGTACATGGAGACATCTACTAACAACCAACTAATAACCAACATCTACCAGTCTACGTGTAAATTCAATAATTCATTAGTCTACCAGTACTAAAGAGTTATGGAGGACTATGATCATGGTCCAGCACTATGTCAGGTCTGCACTGATCGTCAATGTATACAAGCAAGGGACACGATCGAGGAATGCATACAATTAAAGGGGCTGCAGCCTAGAGGATGCACCTCACGGGCACTGTATCAAAATTATGCCTATGACCGAAACCTTCTTTGTATATACGATATATTGCGAATCGCCTAGGTAGGACCGAAACCTTCTTTGTATATGCGATGCGAATGAGTATCGCCCATGACCGAAACAAAACAATACGATATTGAGTATCGCCTATGACCGAAACCTTCTTTGTATATACGATATTGAGTATCGCTCAACGGCAGTCTTCACAGCTAGCCAGACAGGGTGCAAGGCTCTGCGCTCGCACTCATCTTCCTGCAACAGATCGAGTCCCAAAGCATTCGTGCGCGCACCGGAATGAGAAGTAACATTAGTACATGTCCAGGGCGTCAGAAATACATACATGGTCCACGGGCCGCCTCGTAGGCTACCACTGTCCCTTCCAACGCCCTGCCTCACAGATAAGGGAGCAATCTGCATGCGTGTGGGATCTGGGGATGTGCTCGGTGTCTCCAACATGCGTTTAGTAATGCTGTTAGTCCATGCACAGGATTGCTGCCTCTTAGCATATAACAGTATAATATTCGCCCTCTGTGCTCAGTATTATTTAGCAAGCATCGCATAGCAAGCTTTTGGCTTGGTTTTGTCCTCGCGCTTTTGAAAGACCTTTGCCCAAGCTATCAACGACCGGTGCACACGCTTGGCAAACCGAGGGTTGGGCCGCACCTATGCCCATGTGTGCAACCTGACTCGATTACATAGTTATAAGGACTTGCTTGCAGCAATGTGCCACATGCATGCACCGTGATACGGTCGCACTCCCAATGCCCCTGATGCCGCCGCGGGCTGTAACATGAAACATAGACCGGATAACCCAGGTACACAAGAAATCCCTCTGGCTCCCTGCACTGTCAGTACGCTTGCACAGCACACATAACCCGTCGGTGGCACAGCACACCTACCCCGTCGGCATCACATAGCGCTTGTTGGGCCAAGCCAGCTGGCGCCTCCTCCGCACTTCTTATGGAAGAAAGGGGCTCCTTGTGATTGATGCTGCCACGCAAGGGAGGAAAGCACAGCACAGAGACCCCAGCGTGTAAAAGGCGTCAGAAAAGGGCCCGTGCGTTGAACAGGTTTCTTGAAACAAGCTTGGTATCGATGCAGTGATGCTGTACGTGAAAGCCTGACATGTGGGCATGCATGCATGCACATGCAAACTCGAGGTTCTTGTATGCACACACGTCCAGAAACCCCATACAGACACGAACAGACACGAGCAGACTGTCACCGGCAAATAGATGCGAGCGCGCACATGCAGACACCCCCACACGGAGCAGAACCGCACTTGCACATTTGTCGGCGCCGCGCACACATGCACACAACACCGAATTTGCACCACAAAATTACACATACACAAATAGACACACACATGCACGCACATGCTTGTGGCACAATTGTGGCGCATCCATGCATAAATGCGTACATCCAGCGCACCCACCTGGAACAGTCAGGAGCACGTGCACATTTGCAGATGCTGCCCTATGACCCATACTTGCATTGATTCTTGAAACATCACATGGATCCAAAGGTACCGAAATCAATCTACACTAATACGCGTCGGTGCAATAATCAGACACATATTCATACGTGCGTGCCCACCTGGAGCGGAATAGCCAGATGACGCGCCGGACGCGCTCCTCCACATCCGCCAAATGGCACCCCGCGGCCGCCAGCGCGGCCACCACCTTGCCATGCAATGCCTTGTCCTGTGCACAATCGAGCGCACGCGCCGGAGCAGGCACCTCACCGTGTAGACACACAGCGAAAGAACAGTCAAGCGCACGTGTGCACATGCCTAGCATACAACAACCCACTGAGAAGACAAAGAGCACGCATTCCCAATTAAGCACCACTTCTCGTGCAGGGAACAAGCACATATCTGTTGGGTACATCTCCCATCCCACATAGGGCACATCTCCCCAGCACATGCGATGGGGTACATCTCCCATCCCACATAGGGCACATCTCCCCAGCACATGCGATGGGGTACATCTCCCATCCCACATAGGGCACATCTCCCCAGCACATGCGATGGGGTACATCTCCCATCCCACATAGGGCACATCTCCCCAGCACATGCGATGGGGTACATCTCCCATCCCACATAGGGCACATCTCCCCAGCACATGCGATGGGGTACATCTCCCATCCCACATAGGGCACATCTCCCCAGCACATGCGATGGGGTACATCTCCCATCCCACATAGGGCACATCTCCCCAGCACATGCGATGGGGTATCCGGTTGTGCTCTCGCTACAATGGCATGGGTGTATGGCAGCTAATGATAGACTGGAGCAGGCTAATGCATGCCACTATTCTGCCGTTCCTTCCTGCTCAATGCAGGTTTCTACTCTGAGCTGACATTCAGGAACACACAAAAAAGCTCACATTTCCGGCGCACATCCTTCCCATGAGGAGCGGAGAGCCACCCGGCCCGCCGGGGAAAACAGAACCGGGATTTGAAAAAGAGGAGGTTGCATAGAGGCGCACAAGCGAGTGCACCTCGGCAGTCTAATCCCTCCCAACTGATGATGACACCCAACTGATGATGACACCCAACTGATGATCACACCCAACGTCATCGTTGATGACTGCTCGCTGACATGTTGTTGCCTCCACTATGTAATGTGGGCAGAATCCAGGGGGAGACTTTGCAGTAGTGCTTTGGACAGAATTTCTTCTGCTAACGCCACCGTTTACTGACTGGCCCATGTACTCATCCAACATTGATATGCAGATCCCCCCATCGCAATCACCCACACACGCATGCCACAGTACTAGAAACTGCGCACCCACATCCTTACCTTGACAATGTCGCAACTTTAGACATACACGTGCGTAACAATAATACCTGCCCACCATTCAGATGTGGTGCCATGAACTATGGCCGGCACAGCATGTCTAACATGCTTGCTTGGGGGGCCTCGCTGACCTCGCTGACCTCGCTGACCTCGCTGACCACACACACATGCATGACCGTATTTGCTTAGATCGAGGATATGAAGCCTTGGAGGCACACCAAAGTTAACACCTGTTTGTCATCATCATACTCCCTAACCAGCTCACCTTTAGAATGTCGCTGGCCACGTTGGAGCAGTGGACTGGGTAGCGTGCATGACGCATCGCCCAGCGGCGGCGGGCACAGTTGTCAGCCAAGTCCCCCAAGTCCATGGTTGCGGCAGGCACACCAGCGATGACGCAACTGACATTAGGAATCCATGCAGCTACAACAACCGTTTAATCCGCCCAAGTAGACAATCGCGGCAGGTACAACAACCGCCCAGCGACCCACAGAAACTATTCAGGCAGGTACAACAACAGCCCAGCCACCCGGAGCAAGGTACCCCAGGCAGGCACGACCAACGGTGGGGACCGTTGCATTCCAAGCCACCGCTCCCACCCGTGATGAAACGTTAGCATTGACTGGTGCGCAAGGTGCTAAGATGCAAGCGGTCGTGGGATATCCGTACCCCTCCCCTCTTGCGTCGCCTACGCCAGATTCATGATAGTCTGTATTCCACGCATTCACAAACAGGAATGAGCATGCATGCCAAGTCCATTCGGGAGACAGCACACGAGCCGTTCCTGCGCAGGGGTGCAAGTACTTGCTAACAAAGGCAAGAGTATTTGCTCACAAACGCAATAGCCCATGCGCTGCCAGAGGGCAGAACCCGCGTCTCCCTGAACCGTGCGTATTGCGTGCGCCAGACAGTGAACGGCATCCGGCAACCTGCCGGCGCCCCCCCCCCCCCCCTCCCCGCACACACCGCCACCCCCACCGTTTGCCTTCCAAGGCACCCAGCCAAGGGAGTACCCGTCAGCCTCTCTACTACCCGAGAAGATGTGGGCATCTTCAGGAGAACGAGGGCAGGAGGGCAAGTTCAGGGGAGCTTGGATGGCCTCCTCATGGTTTCGTCGCACGCGTGCGCCGATAATCCTAACCTCATCTGCCCCTGTTAAATAAATCTTCTCCCCCAAGGAACCCCCCTCGTGCCCCCCTCAGAAGTTCACTGTGATCATCCTCCACCCACTAGAGAGGCACGGTGCCCATGCAAGGCAAGGGAGCTGCTAGGCTCCACGTAGTGTACTGGTGAAACTGCCACGCACAGTAGCAGCACAACTGCCAATTAGCACTCATTAATCCCCTGCGGCTGCACGGTTGGAGTGCATTACCCGCCTGCGTTCTGATATAAGCACGTTCTCTTTGCTGTAATGACTATGTGGGCTTTCCAGGCTCTTCACGCTGGTGCAACTGGCATACGTATAACCAGCAACACAGGTGTTATGCCATGCTGGCGACACAAACACCTACCGCCGATAGGCGAAAAAAAGAACCTACAGTCGATGGCCGAAGGCGGCACGTCCTCCACCTCCAGCCCAGGGATGCTCCTCAGCCAGGCCTCCGCCGCACCCGCCTCCATCCCCTGATTGCAGTGCTCCGCCGCACCGCCACCTGTCACCCTTAGGCCGAGGACGCAGTTCTCTGCTGCAGCCATGCTCACACTTGCATGCGCCACAGCGCCATCACCCGGGGGGTGGCTACTAGGTGTGCCTGCCGTTGGATGCAGGGGGTCCATTGCAGCACTAGCTGCCGTCACCTGCTGCTGCGGCACAAGGCCCCCACACACTTCCCTTGTTGAACCAACCATGCCCTGCTGCAAACCAGCATCTGCCACCAGCAAGCTGGCCTCCTGGACGAATCGGCTTGAAGGCGTCCTGCAGCTGCCAGAATCCATGGCAAAAGTGCCTGCTGCGCACAGGTGGCGATCGAGGCCAGAAGGCTGGCTGGCATCTCCAGGGCCCTGGGTGGGCAATGGAGAGGACACTTCTTCTGCTGTACCCCCGTTACGGCCCATATCCATACAACCAGCGGCCAGCGACAATCCTGCCGTGGGCCCATGCCGGGCCACGGCAGAGGTTGCCCCTGCCTTGGTCACATCAGCGACCGAACACGACGTGAGCACGTCCGTCACGGTTGCGTACGCAGCAGAAACAAAGCGCAGCCACGCCGTGTGGGGGGGTGCATTTTGGCTGCTGCGGCCGGGGAGATGCTGATGCTGGCTCGGGGCTTGCACAGCAGCAGGTGGAGGGGGACCAGAGCTCAGGCCAGATGCAGCAGGGGTCAGGCTGATCTTAGTGGCAGTGGGTGATGTGCTGGCGGACGGCAGTGGCGGTGGCGGCACATGGCCCAGGTACCGCTCGAACCACACGGCCGCGTAACTGGGGGGCATGTGGCAGGGGGAAGACAAGCCGAGAGCGACCGAACGTACGGCAGAAACGGTAGGAAACGCAGGCGGCCCGGCGGATGGTGATTGCAAAAGCTATGAACATGGCAGCGTCCTGAAGAGCAAAGGGTGCTTCATGCAAACCAGGGGAGGTGATGCCAGGCCACCTACCTAGCAATCCTATTCCTGCACATGGCATTTTGTAGAGTCCAATGTTGTATCTACTTGAACACGATAGGGACGTTGCATACACATGTGCAAGCATGCGGTGACAGCCAGCATAAGATTTTCACGGTGCATGTAGGGATCAAGAGGCGTGAGTGGCCACACGTGGTCTTATTTATAGCTCTTCATTGCATGCTTGTGTGGACGATTACCCCAGAAAAGCAGTGCAGGCAGCCACCTGGCCACAGTAGATAGCTAGCTCCACATGAACGTTTGTAACCATATCAGCAGCAATTCAATCAACGCCGCTGATCGTCTGCCGCGCATCACCCCTGGTCATATCGCACCTTGTTGGAACAAGACCAATCACAACCGTCATGCAAAATGCTGCCTGTGTGAGTCCATAGAAACGTCTAATGCTCGTGAGGGACCGCGGCAGAGACGGTTTACCTTTTTGGTAGATGGCCAATCGGTGGATGGGAATTAGAAATATTTGATGGACGGCCCGTTCTGTCTACTCGGCGGTCATCTCCCTGCCTGACTGGTTCCCACGCACGAGGCCTTTGGTGGCTGATGGCTGGGAGCTGAGGGGTGCCGCAATCAAGTTCGGCACAGCAGCCATTTGCCGACTTTCTCACCGGCTGCTTACCAGGTGGGTTAGGCAACCACTAACTGTTAAACGGTATGTCCTTGGCCAGGGCAAACAACTGGCTGCGATCGCCGCTTGCGAGGACGGTGAGTGCTTACAGACTACAGACTACACACGCATAGAATAAAAGCATGGACCAGGCCATTGGCGGGTGGATCCCGCTTTGGTCTTCAGGCTGTGGGGAAACTCACCGGTCGAGCATGCTGACGTCACCGTGCATGCCGCCGAACTGGGCGCGCATGATCATGCACCTGCCACAGGAGAGCAAAGAGGAATGCAGGCAGCCGATGGGAGGGTTAGCACACGCTGCTGTCACGCTCTGGGCATAACGTTTGCGCATTTCCGGCTGTAATTTAAGCCGTTGAAACCATTTAATGCGGACTAGAATTGTGAAGCTGTTGGGTGCCGAACGGCTTGTCGGCCGACGCTAGTGACATTGGAAAGACACGATTTCATGTTTTAGTATTCGTGCGACGTCACCAGTTGGTCCAGTCAGCAGGCCCGGCGGCAAGTGGTCGGGAACACTTGCGCCGGGCCCAGCCCGGTCCGTGCTTGTGGTTACTTCTACTACGAGCGCTAGCCAATGGGGTCTCACCAACGCCGGCTGCTTGTGGTGTAGGTTGGCCCGTTGGCCAGGCGCCTGCCGGCGCTAGGACCTGTCCAACAAGCTGCAGGCGTGCAGCAATGACTCTCACAACCAATCTGTTGGACAACATGTATGGCCGGCTTGTCCACCGTTGGCCATGGGCGTTCTGACTGACGCTTATACTATCAAGGAATTGACGATGTTGATTGATAAGTCCTTACCCGCTGCTCACCCACCTTGTTGAAAGGAACTTGCGTCGCACTAGACCATGGGCTAGGTCCAGATTGTAACATCCAATACCGTCTTTACTAAGACTGCCGGCGTTGGTGAGACCCCATTGGCTAGCGCTCGTAGTAGAAGTACTCACCACAAGCATGGACCGGGCTGGGCCCGGCGCAAGTGTTCCCTACCACTTGCCGCCGGGCCTGCTGACTGGACCCGATCTGCGTGATGCCACCAACACTATAACATAATATTATATCGTTCCAATGTAACTGGTGGCATCGCGCCAACACTATAACAAACATAATATTGTAACATTCCAATGTAACTGGTGGCATCGCGCCAACACTATAACAAAATATTGTAACATTCCAATGTCGCTAGCGCCAGCCGACAAGCCGGGCGGCACCTAATCACTTTCACAATCCTAGTCCAATTTTGACGGTTTCAACAGCTTAACTACGGCGGGAAAAGCACAATTGTTACAGCCAGAGCGTAACAGCCGCTTGTGGTGGGGAGAAGTGGTGGGGAAAAGAAACGGGAGAATCGGCACAGGGAGAGAGGCAGCGGCGCATGCGTGTGGATGAGTCACAGCAGCAGTGCATGTAGAATGGGGGCGTCTCCGGAGACAAGGAATGCCAGCCACTTGCTTGACAGAGAACCGCCCGTGCACACTTATCCAAGGACGATGGCATAAGCTGAAATAAAGTGTTATAGCGCCTGCTTTCACTTAATAGCGCCTGCTTTCACTTAATAGAAAAGGCTGAGGAAATAGTGAGAACATTGAAAGCCGATGGGTTGAAAAAGCGCTCAAATGCATGTATCAGGCGCAAGTGGCCAACATGCCACCCAACTCCCACGAAGACCCTGGCCGCCAACACTGGAACGGCTTGCCTGTTACACGTTGTGTTGCTTGTTGTGGGGTGGGAAAGCAACAGCAAACGGTCTAGCGCTGTATGTGTCGTGTTCGCATCATCTGGTCATGCCCTTGCGTCACCTACCGGTGCACGGTACCAGAACAGTGGCCCGCTTGCGAAGGACCATTCTGTGGTCCCATCGCAAGGCGCTCACAGGACTCGCGTGACCATGAAGGCGGTGAGGGTGCAAGAGCATCAAACAAATGTCGCTGGCATGGCACGCAAGTGTGGCCCAGAAGTCAGGCGCGCATAACTCACGGCACCGTGCGGGCGGGGCGTGGGTGCAAGAGATTGAGAGCCATGCCCTCGTTGGCAGCTCGAACTAACGCGTGGACCTCTTGTACGGCAATTGCACCTGATTTTGAACAGGACTCACTTGACCAGCAGCGCCTCGGCCGCGGGTAGCCCTGACGCGTCCACGTCCGAATACTGCGGGACCTGCACAGGATGCGCCGCCGCTGCCGAGGGGCAGGTCCCATGCCAAGAACAAAGATGGGCATGTAGTGTTTCGTTAACAATTAAATAGAATGAGAAAGGATGGGCATGCAGCGGTTTGTTAACAATTACATAGAGTGAGGAAGCGTGGGCATGCAGTATCTCGTTGATGATAATTTAAGGAGGAAAGATGGGCATGTAGGATTTTGTTGACAATAATGGAATGAGCAAGGGTGGGCGTGTAGTGTTTTGTTAGAGACAACGAAATCACAGCGACCGCAACGATTCCCTCCGACAACCACACGCATGGTAAGACTGTTCCCCAGTGCTGACAAAAGACCCCAACATAGCGACTTGACACTAGAAAGTTAAGGTCATGATGATCGTGGGAATGAAAGGAGCACGGTATTCGTCACCCTCTCCTGCGCTGCATCGAAGTAAGTGCCAGTAGGCTGAGTTGGCTGTGAGTACAGATGCGCCGTTTAAGCACCAGCAAAGTAAGTGCCAGTAGGCTGAGTTGGCTGTGAGTACAGATGCGCCGTTTAAGCACCAGCAGTTTGCGAGCCTGCTAGGCTTTAACATTATTGTCGATGAACCAAGTACACCGGCGAGATTTTAATATAAATCGCGCCATTACCATCTACTAGACGTCACACACACACACACACACACACACACACACACACACACGCCCCCCCCCCACACATGTCCCACAAGTGCCCCCCTGCCTGCCCCCACCTGCGTCAGCGCCGTATGGCTGGGGGTCCCTGACCCTGACGGACGCCAGGTCGTGGACAATGCGCAGGCACTCTGCGACAGTTGGCGACCAGGCATGCCACGATGTTCATGACATTGGAAAAATATGCTGAAGGGGTTAATCAACAGTCGGAAATGGAAAGGAATAGGTGGCAGGGGGATGGCGAAGAAAGGAATTCGGTAGCAAGGGCGTCTGCAGCAGCAGAAATGCCTGCTGGGCCAGGGCCGGTGCTGCCCCATATCATTATCGGCTGCCAATGTCCAGGGCTATCTAACATGACACACACCAAGCTGGAGTGGGCACCGGCGTTTTGGGCCCTGTGCATTAGCAGGGAGCAGCCTCATGAAACTATGACAACCTATTGGCCCACCTAAAAGTTTTGACACCTAAAATCAACATTCGTCTTGTAGCGTACTGCTTTTGAGTCTATCCAGAGCGCATCTCGGCCGGTTTGCCTGGCACGGCAATTCTGGAACTGCTCCAGTCCATACATGCTTGTGCTGCGATCAAGAGCTTGTCTTTCACAACCAAGTGTCTAAGCAACGCTAGTAATCAAACTGTCAACGTAAACTGTCTTACCAAGTGTTAGTAATCAAGCTCACAAGTCGGCAAATGCAGCACTCACCTGCGATGTGTACCGGGGATGGCACATATCCCTGGCCAAACAAGAAAGATGTTGGCAACCCGAAGAGGATGAAGACCGAGGAAGCAGAGGGGGAATTCAGCAAGCATGGACAAACATTGCGACACAACTGCACTACTGCAGCAAAGAATCGAGCGAGCTCATCAGGATGCAGAGCAAACCAAATGTGAGCGATCTGAACGATAGAAGCGGGCATAACAGGCTTTCCAAGGAACAGGCATTCCCGCACTCGTCATACACAGGCACCACGTGTCATACTCAGGCATCTCCTGGCTGCTCGATTGCTGGCGGAACGCCTCCGTGTAATCTGCGATGAAAGGAAAAGTAACTTGCTGTCCATGCGTACTATGTGGTTAGTATTAATACGTGGGTGCCAGCTAGATGGGCGCACCTCCACCATCACCAGGCCATGAGACAACTGCCACATTCTGGGCCTGAGAGCTGGCCAGTCAAGCCACAACGCGTGTGACCGACGACCGAGCAAGCCAAGATGCATCGTGCCACCATCGCCAGCAGGGGCAGAAGTTAGTCGTGGCGGAAGTAAGCAGGTACAAATACAGCGGGGTCAGAAGATGACCTTTCTGCATCACTGCAGCAGTATGCTGATAATTGGTGGCGGTGCCAGGGACGCAACCTTTTCTGAAGTGGTTACCACCAAAGGAGTGAGGCGTGGTTTTTGCATCTTATATTTGCAACCGCCCCGCACACAACGCGGCCGCCATGCTCAAAGCTGGGCGCAGGGCGAATGGGCTGTGCACCAGCACATGTCATTTGAGACGGCACCAGCACATGTCATTTGAGACGGTGCACTGACCATTCTGGTGCACTGACCATCACCGACAGCCACGCAAGGAGAAAGGCCATTGAGCCACGCAAATACTTTTTACAGTGAAGTTTCTTATCCATATCCAATTCCCCTGCATCCACCAAGTTATAGCCACCACCGCCAACCACCTGACATGCACACCTTTGCGGTGGCGGCGGTCAGCCACATCAGCAGGGGCATGCCAGGGTGCTGCAGGGCGTCCTCCAGGCACACGATGGTTACTCGCCGGATGAACTCGCGGAAATCCACCTGCGCGCATGCATGCATGCACGCATGCATGCACAACCACATGACACGAGTGGGGTGTGGCAGACGAAATGAGGAGGACAAGAATAGGCAGGACAAGGGTAGGGAGGACAAGGATAGGGAGGACAAGGACAGGGAGGACAAGGATAGGGAGGACAAGGATAGGGAGGACAAGGACAGGGAGGACAAGGACAGGGAGGACAAGGACAGGGAGGACAAGGACAGGGAGGACAAGGACAGGGAGGACAAGGACAGGGAGGACAAGGATAGGGAGGACAAGGACAGGGAGGACAAGGACAGGGAGGACAAGGATAGGGGGGACCAGGATAGGGAGGACAAGGACAGGGAGGACAAGGATAGGGAGGACAAGGACAGGGAGGACAAGGACAGGGAGGACAAGGACGGGGAGGACAAGGATAGGGAGGACAAGGACAGGGAGGACAAGGACAGGGAGGACAAGGACGGGGAGGACAAGGATAGGGAGGACAAGGATAGGGAGGACAAGGACAGGGAGGACAAGGACAGGGAGGACAAGGATAGGGAGGACAAGGATAGGGAGGACAAGGATAGGGAGGACAAGGGTAGGGAGGACAAGGATAGGGAGGACAAGGACAGGGAGGACAAGGACAGGGAGGACAAGGATAGGGAGGACAAGGATAGGGAGGACAAGGACAAGGAGGACAAGGATAGGGAGGACCAAAGGAATGAACTCGCGCAAGTCCCCCTGCGCACGCACATTCACCCACAACAACATTTGTGTCACGTCTGGTGGACCAGCTGTGGACGAAAAGGCATGAACTCGCGGAAGTCGGCTGCACAAATATTTGCATGTATGCCATGTGTTCTTGGCTGAGGAGGTGTGAGCGAGGCAGGATGAACTTGCGAACAGCCCATGTATGACAGCATAAGTTTTCAGGAATGCATGCGTGTGCTATACCAAGCGTCCTTCAACAAGGCCAAAACGCACTGCACGGGTTCGTGCCCTGCTGGCCGACTTACTGTCCTCCACCCACGCCGTGCACCGTCGATGGGATCTTGTTCACTTTACCACACAAGGAATCCACGAACACGAGGAATCCACGAACACGAGGAAAGGCCATCCAACAAGGATCGAACCCCCCTCCCTGGCATCAAACAAGGTTTATTGGCTTGAAGCCTATTGTAGATGCCAACTTTGGCCCCCGCCCGCACTTGGGAGAAGAGCCCCTGCCAGCAGACCAGGATCGGATCCAGCAGCGCGGTGCGTGTGCATCAGGGATGTGACGTGTTGCAGGCGTGCGGATGCAATCCCTTGCCCCGCTGCGAATGTGCTTGCATGGAAACATTCGAGGCTGTGGTGCCTCATGAGGCGATGGCCGCGTGCCGAGGAGTACTGCCCATGGCCGTGCCGACCTCAGCAACGAGCCTACCTTAATGAGGTGGAATCGCCACGTTACGTGGCATGCACGTGTACCAACGTTGATGAGGTGGAGCGTACCTGGATGAGGACGAGTGCCGACACAAGGTTGTACCCGCGCTGATGAGGCGAAGAGTGCGCATGTGGCATAAGACCTTGGACATGCATACCTTGATGAGGTGGAGCGCCGCGCGCACGGCGGCTTGCGGCCGGCACAGGCGCACACTCTTCTGCAGGATGCTCTTCAGCGCCTGGCAGGGTGGGGTGGGGTGGCGGTGGAGTGGGGGTTGGGGTGGGGTGAAGGGGGACCATCGCAGGCAAAGGGTGACCACAAACAAAGGTGTCATCTTGCCTGAAGCATGAACAAAACCTTAATTCTGTATGAACTAAACCCTAAACCCTAAACCCTAAACCCTGAACTTTGGGTAAGCAGTTGTTTCTCCTTGACTCAGCATTCCAACTGTTGGGCAGTGGACAGCATGGCGTGCTCACAAGTCATCAGGTATTGATTGATGTGCACACGACTGTTCTTATCAAACTTGAGCATGGAAGCTTCAGTTATCCTGCTAGCAGCCGCCACGTCTAGACACTTGGCACCATGGCAAGGAGAAGAGTTCACATGGCAAGGAGAAGAGCACACATGGCAAGGAGAAGAGCACACATGGCCAGGAGAAGAGCACACATGGCCAGGAGAAGAGCACACATGGCCAGGAGAAGAGCACACATGGCAAGGAGAAGAGCACACATGGCAAGGAGAAGAGCACACATGGCAAGGAGAAGAGCACACATGGCCAGGAGAAGAGCACACATGGCAAGGAGAAGAGCACACATGGCAAGGAGCATAAAACGTACGCGGGGCACACAGGGTGATGATGAGGATGACCCACAGAAGCACAACGGCGCTGTCTGCAGACACAAAATGTGGCGGTCTAATATCACAGAGTAGCGAGACAGGTATATCTAATATCATAGAGTAGCGAGGCAGGTATATCTAATATCATAGAGTAGCGAGGCAGGTATATCTAATATCATAGAGTAGCGAGACAGGTATATCTAATATCATAGAGTAGCGAGGCAGGTATATCTAATATCATAGAGTAGCGAGGCAGGTATATCTAATATCATAGAGTAGCGAGGCAGGTATATCTAATATCATAGAGTAGCGAGGCAGGTATATCTAATATCATAGAGTAGCGAGACAGGTATATCTAATATCATAGAGTAGCGAGGCAGGTATATCTAATATCATAGAGTAGCGAGGCAGGTATATCTAATATCATAGAGTAGCGAGACAGGTATATCTAATATCATAGAGTAGCGAGACAGGTATATCTAATATCATAGAGTAGCGAGGCAGGTATATTTGTTTATCGATGGGTGCATCAAGGCGCCCATAAGCCACCGACGGCGTAAACCGCTGGACCCCAGTCACTGCGTTGCAGAGCGTGCTGGGGTGGTAGCAAGACGTATCTATTTATAGACGCAAACGTCGAGGCGCACAGGACTCACCGACGGCGAGAACAGCTGGTCCCCGTTGACCGCGTTGCTACGCATGCCGGGCGGGTAGCCCCATCCCACCTCTGTGTTCGCGCTGGCCACGTTAGTGCTGAGGGTCAGCTGCAGCGCGGGGCCAGCCAGCGGCTTGGCGCCGCCCGACTTGCTGCGCAGCTCCATGGCGGCTATCCATGCGGGTGATGACAGCGCTATGAAGGATGGTGATGCCGAGGCTGATAACGTTGCTGGCCTTGCAGATGCTGCCGTTGCAGATGGTGACGTTGCAGATGGTGGGGTGGACGATGGTACGGCTTGTGTCGAAGGATGGTTACGGGACGGGCCTGCAGCGGATGAGTGGGGTGCAGCGCCAGCTGTCGAAGGCATTCGAAGCGATGCGGGATGGATAGTGGCATGGTCGCGCCCTGCATGTGGTGCCCCAGGGGCCTCAGGTTCCCAGCGGCACCTCCAGCCGCCGCCATCTGTCGACCATTCGAGGCTGGAGGTGAAAGAATCGCCACACAACCCACCAGCCACAACCAGCCACACACAGCCACCATCCATAACCAGCCACACACACCAACCAGCCACAACCAGCCATACACACCCAACGTGGTTCACAAACAGGTTAACCTGAGAAGGGTTTATATGCCACACTTGTACAACTGTGGATTGTTTACTCCCCGTGCCGTCAATTTGCATGCGTGCTCTGATACCAGTACAGTGGTGCATCGCTGCTGCTTCTCTGCAATTTGCACGGGTGCTCTGATACCAGTACAGTGGTGCATCGCTGCTGCTTTTCTGCAAGTGCCTACTGCACTGCTTAGATACTGCCGCACGGCTTAGCAGCAGTGTATAGGAAGGGTGCTCGCCTGTTTGATCACGGGTGTCGCGAGCCAGTGGATGCGTCAGGGGGGGGGTCGTGTGGCGCGCGCTAGCAATCATGCCAATCAAAGCAATCATAGCAATCATAGCAATCAAAGCAATCATAGCAATCATAGCAATCATAGCAATCATAGCAATCATAGCAATCATAGCAATCATAGCAATCATAGCAATCATAGCAATCATAGCAATCATAGCAATCATAGCAATCATAGCAATCATAGCAATCATAGCAATCACGTCCAATGATAGTCATAGCAGTCATGTCAACCATTGCTTGTCTGCTTGGATGCAGCACGCGGGTGCCATGTCCCACAGCAGCACACAGTCATCTCATGCTTGCACTCGGGGGAGCCGGCCATACTTGTGTGGCCATGGAATGTGTGGCCATGCTCATGCGGAAACGGCCACAGCGGATAGTGGATTTGTGTCCCTTAGCAGATGCTTGTACCATCGCGGATTCGTGTCCCCGCCCACTCACTGGAAGCGCTGGCGCGACTGTTGGCTCCTCTGCTTGGCGCCCGCCATCAGATGCGACAATGCATTGCTGGCGGCGGGAACGCCAGCTGGCGCCGCGCCAAGCGCAGCCACGGCCGGCTTCCCAGCGCCCATCAAAGTCGTGGCAAGCACGCTGCCGGCCCTGCCGCCACCCTGCGCCCCCAGCCCGTTCTCCTTTCCCATCGGTTCCTTGGTCGAGCCCACGCCCTTGCGGACGTGCTGTTCGGAGGCATGAGCATGCTCTTGACAGCTGGCGGTTAGGGGAGCCGATGATGGCAGCGGCTGGTTCTTAGGAGTGGGTTCGGGCGGATGGGGAAGCATGGGGGGTGTGCGGCTGACACTCCCCCCAGCCGTGTTCCTCTGATCGCCGGATGATGCCGGCACAGGCATGGGCGCGGGCGGTGGACGGCTGATTCTGCCAGCGACACCGAGGGATGCCTCGCGGATCTGTTCCTCGGGGAAGGTCCCACCAGGTAGACAGAACAAAAGACAGTTGCCATTTAAAAATCCATTCGCGCCAAATATGGCAACGATTATTTGAACATAAATTTGAGCCCAGTGCAGTAGGGCTACTGCGATATGCTAAACGTTATGCGGTACTACAGCTAACAACGGACCTCATTCCCAGATGAATCCCTGGTATCAGGAACCGGATCCGGATTTCCAGCCTTCCCTTTCGAGCACTCGCTGGCATGACGTTCTAGAAAGGCAAGAAAGATGCTCTCTCCGCACACGGGGCAGGAACCGAAACGGCTTCCGGTCGATCCGGACGCGCGGCTCGGATTATTGGTGGCGCCGCTGGTTCTAGGCACCTGCAAGACATTATCGACTAGGCGTTAGACACTTCATATACGTACAATGAAAACAATGCGTATAAACTGCCCCAAGGCAAGACATGCTCACAGCACGACTACACGAGGTGCGGGAGCTGTCCTAGTGGCTATTTAGGATGACACGAGTTTACAAATCCACCTTTGAGGGGGGAGCAGCAGGTCGCCCCGCATCTGCGCTCCGCCCTTTCATTAGCATCTGAAGGGCGTTTTTCCGAGCCGCTCCCTGCTCCATGCTGCTTACAGCGCTAGCATGGTGCCTCTGCTACGTCGCATTCCATCGTGGGCAAAGAAGAGCACAAAGTGCGCCCGCAAAATCTGACATCATAGAGCCACGTCCATCTTATTGCAATTTTAGTATTAACCTTCAATTACGGCTTTCATTTTTAATCTGGCAGATCTAAAGCGCAAAAAACGCGCGAGGCACTTTGTCATGAGAGACAAGGCAATGGATAACAAATATTATTATACACGGGGACACCTGGCAACATCGTCATGGAGTTTCTCTTCAGGATTTAGAAATGATTATGTAGCTAGCGTGCTCAATTCTGCCATGATTGTTTACAGTTCTTACAACCACAACTCACGTCAAGACAAAATTCCCGCCAGATTTTGACCGGGTATTTTCCTGATTCTGTCTCGCGTCCCCAGCTTGAGGTGCGCTGTGCGCACTTGCACGGTGACGTTGCCAGCACCGTAGGCTTTTAACCGACTGCCCAGCTGGGCAGGTGAGCGGTCGTTCAGTCTGGTGACACGAAAACCAGTTAAACCACGAAGTAAAAATGGCGAGTTAATTGCAGTGTATCTGCACGCGTTTCGGCCAGCAGGCTCTCACGACCACCGTAAGGTTGCAAAGAATTAAGACACAAAAATGAGCGGAAATTTTGGTAGCATTTTGGGTATGCCAGGCATTCCCGAGCTTGCTTGAGGGACTGGCTGCCGTGACGTTGGCAGTTTGTCGACCCTTCGGCAGCCTGATAGCAATGCCTTGTTCACCCATGCGGAGCTGACACAGAACTGCAGGCGACTTCGCAGCGGGCTGCCACATTTTGGAAATGGCTGGCCCATTTCGCTACATTGTACGTGCAGGCACTGTCCCTGAATCATGTCAGCTACCAAGCACCTACGCATATCTACTTTACCAATTGCCACAGAGCTTCGTATTACTTGTTGTGATTGCCAGGATACTTTCATGGGAAGCATTTTGTACACAAAGGCTCGTTCAACGCATGCCTGGGTAACTAGCAGACGGTGCATTCGAAAGTGGGTCGAGGTTCACTTTTAATTCAGGTGCCAGTCAGATATAGATAGGCTCGTTCCGTATTGATTAGGGACAAGGAAAACCACGCGGTTGTTATGGGTGTTCCTGTGTTGAATTGCGCAGAAACGCTTTTTCTTGCTGAGATTTGTAATTCTGTTTCGTGAATCGTTTCTTGCTGAGATTTGTAGTTCTGTTTCGTGAATCGTTTCTTGCTGAGATTTGTAATTCTGTTTCGTGAATCGTCCATCTCAGGGCCTTTGGCGGACAGCCTCTTTCCGTACATCACACGTTGTGCGGGATATGTCGAAAACTTTCCCGTTGACACGATTCTTCTCGTCAACACCCTCGCCTGCGCCTTCGCTGGCCACCGTCGTCAATTATTGCCGGGATCAAGTACGGTACGTCCACAGGTCATATAGCGTCAGCCGCATGCATGCCATCCATCCAATGCCTGCCTCTCCCTGCCCGTGCTTGCCGGCGTGAACCACTCTTGCCTTGTCTTGTCTATCCTTGTCGAGTATCTTGTTCAATATCTCAGAAAATCTCCTCACCTATTCTTGTGACAGCACCCTCTGACTGTTCCATCCTTGCGTCCCCTCCTGCCACTGCCGTATGCCAGCACGTGCGACTACGAGGGCTACCTGTGCAGCCTGTTGCTGCCGCCACACGTGCAGCCGCCAGCATTCATCCTGCGCGCGTTCAATGTCGAGATGGCGCAGGTGGGTGCGGCTATTTTTGGTCATTGCATATTCGTAACTAGGTGTGAACACAGGCATGTACGCAGGCAGGCTGCACAGACTTGAACCTGACTGGGTTTTATGGCACGGTCATGCACACTCCAAATCAGGGAATGTGGGGATAGTCGGCAGTTGGGTGGGGAAACATAGCTGCCAGGGGACCTGGATTGGTGTGGTTATGGGGTATTTAGTTGTTTGGGGTTGTTTGGGGCCCTCCCCACCCCACCATGATGGCATCCCCAGGATACCATATCGGGAGTGGGGCGTGGGATGCGTGGGTGGGGTGCATGCGCGTGCGTGCGCGGCCACGGGACACGCCCACCCCTACTGCGCTGTCCCCCCATGGTTGGTCACATCCGCTGCTTCGTCTGCTTTGACTTGCCCCCACACCTCACACATGGTGGACCGTGCGCCCGCTGCCCGCCCTGCATTTTACCGGGGCTGCGCGTGCGCTTTGACCAGGAACACAACTCCTGTTGTTGTCCATCCTCATCGATCCATCCTCATACCTCACAGGTGGTGGACAGCACGCGCGCACCCATGTGTTTTACCAGGGCCATGCGCACCGTAACAAGGAACGCAGTCCCTGTTGTCATCATCCCCTCCCCCCCCAATGTCTCACAGGTGGTGGACCGCGCGCACAAGGAGCAAAAGATTGCGCTCATGCGCTTCCAGTGGTGGAGGGAAACTCTGGACGCTTGCCTCAAGGTGGGTGTTGCTACCGCCACTGCCATCTGTTTATCCTCTTTCAACTTTGGTACACAGGAAGCCTGACTGGAGGTCCCATTGGTCCGGCACTGTGGCAAAGTGAACTGTTCAGGGTTGAGGATTTAGGGTTTCGGTATTTCGCCTGTTTGCGTGTGATGACATTTGGCACTTTGATAGTGAGCATCTCCTTCCACGCGCTGTCGTTCGTCCGTTATGGAGAATAGATTGATTTGCTGGTGCTGTACAAACAGCTTTGCTGTACGTTGAGCATCTCAGCCATGGTAGATCATTTGTTCCATGGCGTTGCATATGGTACCCAACAGTCCGCCAACACGAATGTATTGGGCCATATATTTGGAGGCCTCTCGTCCCCTCACCTATGGCTTTGGAAGACCACCCCGTTGGGGGGGTTGGATTAGGGAAATGGTGACCACCATTTCTCTCCTATCAAGCCAACCCGATGTCCCGCCGCAAATCATTGTCCGTCGAACCACCTCCAAAGTGCACTGCAAACCATCGCTCACCGACCCCACCGCCCACGTCCGCCACCGCCGCACGCCCGCTCACAGGGCAAGCCGGTGGAGCACCCGATCGCGCAGGGCGTGGCGGCAGTCGCGGCGCGGCACCGCATCACGCGCCAGTGGCTACTACGCATCCTGGACGAGCGGGTAAGGGGGGCAGCGTGCATAGTGTGGGGTGGGACGGTCGTGCACGAGTGGAGGGGGAGGGTGGGGTGGGGCCTGCAGCGCAATTTGGATGAGCGGGTGAGCCGGCGCTGTGGATGGGTGTGTGTGGGGTTGGCCATGCAAGATGGGACGGGGAGAGGGGGAGAGGGGGAGAGGGGGAGAGGGGAGAGGGGGAGAGGGCGAGAGGGGAGAGGGGAGAGGGGGAGAGGGGGAGAGGGGGAGAGGGGGAGGGGGAGAGGGGGAGAGGGGAGAGGGGGAGAGGGGAGAGGGGGAGAGGGGGAGAGGGAGAGGAGAGGGGAGAGGGGAGAGGGGGAGAGGGGGAGAGGGGAGAGGGGGAGAGGGGGAGAGGGGAGAGGGGGAGAGGGGAGAGGGGAGAGGGGGAGAGGGGGAGGGGAGAGAGGGGAGAGGGGAGAGGGGGAGAGGGGGAGAGGGGGAGAGGGGGAGAGGGAGAGAGGGCGACATGCGCATGCAGGATGGTGAAAGGGGAGAAAGCTTTAACGCATTGTGTGTGCAGGTGATGGTACTTATCGTGCGTCGTGGTTGCGTATGGCTGATTCGCTCTGATGATTTGTATGCTGTGAAGTGTGTGCAGGTAGCCCTCTCTGTGTTTTTATTTTCCAGTCCGTCCATGCACAAGCAGGTCATTGCCTCACACACATCTCCCTGCTTGCAGGCAGCTATACCGGGGCTACCGCTGCCCAATTCAGTTGATTCTTTGTTTGGTTGTGTTGTGAGTGTGCTTGCTCGTTTGTTCGCTCGTATGTTGTGTGCGCTTGCTCGTTTGTTTGCCATCTGGCCTTGTTGGCAGCACATGTGGTACCTTCGAGTGAGTTGATGTGCCTATGACTGGGAACTTTCCGAGTCGCAGGTGCGGCTCGCTACAGTGCCCTTGTAGTGACCAACTTGGTGGATCCATCATGCAGTTTGTACCTGTGTGCTAACGCAACTAACACCATCAAGCTGCTGTGCAGCGCCATCGTCCCACCACCCTTGGCTCGTGCGCAACTAACACCCTCAAGCTACTCTGCAACGCCATCATCCCACCACCCTTGGTTCTTGTGCAACTAACACCATCAAGCTGCTGTGCAACGCCATCATCCCATCACCCTTGGTTCGTGTGCAACTAACACCATCAAGCTACTGTGCAACGCCATCGTCCCACCACCCTTGGTTCGTGTGCAACTAACACCATCAAGCTACTGTGCAACGCCATCGTCCCACCACCCTTGGCTCGTGCGCAACTAACACCCTCAAGCTACTCTGCAACGCCATCATCCCACCACCCTTGGTTCTTGTGCAACTAACACCATCAAGCTGCTGTGCAACGCCATCATCCCACCACCCTTGGTTCTTGTGCAACTAACACCATCAAGCTGCTGTGCAACGCCATCATCCCACCACCCTTGGTTCGTGTGCTGGCGCCCGCAGGCCAAGGACGCGGAGGACCCCTCACAGCCACGCACGGTCGCCGACCTTGAACGGTGCGCCATGCAGCGGTGCCCGCCTGATGGTTGATACTACAATACTTTTTGCTGCCCCCTGCCGTGATGGGCTGTGCGGTTGCCATCGTGATGCATCCCTATTCAAGTCATGCTGTGCCCTTTTCGCATCTTCACTGTCAATATGTAGCCCGTTACATACTTTCCCCCACCACCGCACACCCTGTCTCATGTCGTCTTGTCATGTTGCGTGCCGCCGGCTGCATTTCACTCTACCCCTTGCTGCATCTCCTGTGCCACAAACCTTTCTGCTGCCATCCCCCCCCTCATGCCTCCTGGCCCCGGCGACGCGGAGCACACAGCAAACCGTCCCCCCCCCCCCTTGTTTTTATTTTTCATGCCCCTGCATCTCGCCCCTTGCCTTATCTGCATCCACCTTCGCTGGTCTGCCTACCGGCCCCAGCTACACGGAACACATGGCGAGCCGCCTGACCCTTGTTGTATCCATTTTTTGTTGTAATGTTTCATTCTCCCCTGCCTCGCTTTGCCGCATGTGCTTCACCCCCCTAATTGCCCCGACCACCAGATACACCGAGCACACCTCTCCCAGCCTGCCCTTGTGCTTTGTCTTCTCATCTTCCCATCTCTCGCCCCTTGCCTCTTCTGCTTGTGCTTTATCGTCTCATCTTCCCATCTCTCGCCTCGTCTGCTTGTGCTTTATCTTCTCAACTTCCCGTCTCTCGCCCCTTGCCTCGTCTGCTACCACCCCCTCTGCCATCCCTCCCATGTGCCTACCACCGCCAGCTACGCGGAGCACACAGCGAGCAGCCTGCTGTACCTGCTGCTGCAGGTGGCGGGTGCCAGTGACGCCAACACGGACCACGCCGCCTCGCACGTGGGTGGGTGGATGCACATCCTATTCGCCTTCTGTTTTCGGTGGCAGGTATTCACGTTAGGGAAAAGGTGCTCTCCGCGTTTCCCCGAGATGCAGCGGTGGGTGGTGTGCGCTGCCATGCGTGGCTCCCGCCCTTTGGAACGTGTAGATGCAGTGGTGGGTGGCGTGCGCTGCCATGCGTGGCTCCCGCCCTTTGGAACGTGTAGATGCAGTGGTGGGTGGTGTGCGCGGCCATGCGTGGCTCCCGCCCTTTGGAACGTGTTTCCCCGAGATGCAGTGGTGGGTGGCGTGCGCTGCCATGCGTGGCTCCCGCCCTTTGGAACGTGTAGATGCAGTGGTGGGTGGCGTGCGCGGCCATGCGTGGCTCCCGCCCTTTGGAACGTGTAGATGCAGTGGTGGGTGGCGTGCGCGGCCATGCCTGGCTCCCGCCCTTTGGAACGTGTAGATGCAGTGGTGGGTGGCGTGCGCGGCCATGCGTGGCTCCCGCCCTTTGGAACGTGTAGATGCAGTGGTGGGTGGCGTGCGCTGCCATGCGTGGCTCCCGCCCTTTGGAACGTGTAGATGCAGTGGTGGGTGGCGTGCGCGGCCATGCCTGGCTCCCGCCCTTTGGAACGTGTTTCCCCGAGATGCAATGGTGGGTGGTGTGCGCTGCCATGCGTGGCTCCCGCCCTTTGGAACGTGTAGATGCAGTGGTGGGTGGCGTGCGCTGCCATGCGTGGCTCCCGCCCTTTGGAACGTGTAGATGCAGTGGTGGGTGGCGTGCGCTGCCATGCGTGGCTCCCGCCCTTTGGAACGTGTTTCCCCGAGATGCAGTGGTGGGTGGTGTGCGCTGCCATGCGTGGCTCCCGCCCTTTGGAACGTGTAGATGCAGTGGTGGGTGGCGTGCGCGGCCATGCGTGGCTCCTGCCCTTTGGAACGTGTAGATGCAGTGGTGGGTGGTGTGCGCTGCCATGCGTGGCTCCCGCCCTTTGGAACGTGTGGATGCAGTGGTGGGTGGTGTGCGCTGCCATGCGTGGCTCCCGCCCTTTGGAACGTGTAGATGCAGTGGTGGGTGGCGTGCGCGGCCATGCCTGGCTCCCGCCCTTTGGAACGTGTAGATGCAGTGGTGGGTGGCGTGCGCGGCCATGCCTGGCTCCCGCCCTTTGGAACGTGTAGATGCAGCGGTGGGTGGCGTGCGCTGCCATGCGTGGCTCCCGCCCTTTGGAACGTGTTTCCCCGAGATGCAATGGTGGGTGGCGTGCGCTGCCATGCGTGGCTCCCGCCCTTTGGAACGTGTAGATGCAGTGGTGGGTGGCGTGCGCGGCCATGCGTGGCTCCCGCCCTTTGGAACGTGTAGATGCAGTGGTGGGTGGTGTGCGCGGCCATGCGTGGCTCCCGCCCTTTGGAACGTGTAGATGCAGTGGTGGGTGGCGTGCGCGGCCATGCCTGGCTCCCGCCCTTTGGAACGTGTGGATGCAGTGGTGGGTGGTGTGCGCTGCCATGCGTGGCTCCCGCCCTTTGGAACGTGTAGATGCAGTGGTGGGTGGCGTGCGCGGCCATGCGTGGCTCCCGCCCTTTGGAACGTGTTTCCCCGAGATGCAATGGTGGGTGGTGTGCGCTGCCATGCGTGGCTCCCGCCCTTTGGAACGTGTAGATGCAGTGGTGGGTGGCGTGCGCGGCCATGCGTGGCTCCCGCCCTTTGGAACGTGTTTCCCCGAGATGCAATGGTGGGTGGTGTGCGCTGCCATGCGTGGCTCCCGCCCTTTGGAACGTGTAGATGCAGTGGTGGGTGGCGTGCGCGGCCATGCGTGGCTCCCGCCCTTTGGAACGTGTAGATGCAGCGGTGGGTGGCGTGCGCTGCCATGCGTGGCTCCCGCCCTTTGGAACGTGTAGATGCAGTGGTGGGTGGTGTGCGCGGCCATGCGTGGCTCCCGCCCTTTGGAACGTGTAGATGCAGTGGTGGGTGGCGTGCGCGGCCATGCCTGGCTCCCGCCCTTTGGAACGTGTTTCCCCGAGATGCAGTGGTGGGTGGTGTGCGCTGCCATGCGTGGCTCCCGCCCTTTGGAACGTGTAGATGCAGTGGTGGGTGGCGTGCGCGGCCATGCCTGGCTCCCGCCCTTTGGAACGTGTAGATGCAGTGGTGGGTGGTGTGCGCTGCCATGCGTGGCTCCCGCCCTTTGGAACGTGTAGATGCAGTGGTGGGTGGCGTGCGCGGCCATGCCTGGCTCCCGCCCTTTGGAACGTGTAGATGCAGTGATGGGTGGCGTGCGCTGCCATGCGCGGCTCCCGCCCTTTGGAACGTGTAGATGCAGTGGTGGGTGGTGTGCGCTGCCATGCGCGGCTCCCGCCCTTTGGAACGTTCATCGCTGGCCTCATGCCATGCCCAGCCCATCTCATCCCTCGTCAAGTGCTCGGCTTGCTCCCTTCCCTTGCGGCTTTTCATGCACTTGTTGACCCCAGGCAAGGCGGTCGGTTTGACCACACTGCTGCGGGGCACCGCCGCACACGCCTCCCAGCGGCGCACATACATCCCGCGGGATGTTGCCGCCAAGGTGGGTGGCTATTTGCCGCTTTTGATTTTGTAAAAATTTATTTGCCGCTGTTGCTTTTGTAGGCATGAAGATTGTGTGCTAATGTCAAGAGGCAAGTGGCCTGCCCATTGCTTGCTAGTCACTGACCGCTGCATGCCTGGAAGGCCGTAGGATCGTAAAGGGAAAGATCAGCTGGCGTTAGATCTGTTTTCAGAAGCTGTACATCAAGTTTCAAACATCGACCACTGTTGATTACAATTTGGGTGTAAATTTTTAGAGATTGGGGCTATCAGGCCCTAGGATCACACTTAGGAAAGATATTGCGACAAACCACCGCTGGCAAGTGCGTAAGCGTATAATTATCTGCAAAACTGGTATGAATTGCCTCAGGTGTTTGCTGACCATTTGATCCGCCTAGTCATAGATATCTGCCGGGTTATGACTGGACTTGGGAAGTGGTGGTCGACCGTCAACCTTGATCGCAATTGGCTTGAGACCCGCGCAGGGCTGTGGCCATGAGAATTACTGGCTCTCAGAATGGCTGGGCCACACCCGCACACCAGCGCTTCGCAGCCTGTCAGTTGCTGGCAGGTCCAATGTTTGTCATGCCATCTGGCCCCATATCATGTGGGTTGTCTGTGCCGAGTTTTTGTTTCCACGGTTTACCTTTCTGTTGCTCGCCATTTTCGTGTGGCCGTACGTCATTTATCATTAGTCTATTTATAGTTCTGGAGCCCATTGGTTTCTATGTGTCCTCCTGTCGCATGTCCTCGGCACACCAAACTACATCCCGCAGCACGGCGTGGTGACGGAGGAAATATACAGGAGGATCCCGAGCGATGCGCTGTCGTCCGCCGTGTTTGAGGTAAAGGCACATCCTGTGCCGTGGTTGTGGCTGGCTTGCTCGCTGTTCATCCTTGCGCTGGAAAGCGAAACGGTTTGCACCCTTTGATCATCGTTATGGCGGGGCTGGGATGTTAATTCAGCAATTTGGATGTTGATATGGTGATTCAGATGGCCTCAGAGGTACGTACGTACTGAACCAGGGTGGTCTGGAGCATGTGCATTGCTGCCCTTGGCTTGTAACATACAATACGAAAATGTCTTAGAATTTGCAGGCTGTGCTCATTGCCAGTTGAGTGTGTAGTTAGGACCTAGCTGTGTTTTGGCTGGTACAGGTAATAGGGGAAATCAGAAAGGTGGTGTGCCATCTGAGGGGCGCTCCTGAAGCCGCACCTCCCCTCCCTAACTTCTTCCAACTTCCCTCCAAACAAACCTGTCCCAAATTTACTGCCCAATCCTTTGCCCCGCCATCTCAACAAATCTGTGACTGAGTGCAACCTGCGCACCTTCCCGCCAGGTGGCGTCCAAGGCCAACGCCCACCTGGACAAAGCACGCAAGATGCAAGGCACGCTCTCCAAGGAAGCACGGGCCGTGTTGCTGCCTGCGGTAAGTAGTAGTAATTGCGGAGAATCGATGACTATCTAATGTAGCAAATCTATCCTGCATTGGAGATATATCTAAGAAGTAAATCTCTGAAGTAAAAGTTTACTTGCTGGCCATTAGTTGCTTTGAGCAGTTTGAAATTTCTACGTGCGATGAAGCTATCACTCTTTATAGGCATGCTGAAAGCTGTGTGTGTGTGTGTGTGTGTGTGTGTGTGTGTAACCCTCCATTGCTTGGCCATGTGTGATGCAGGTACCATGTGGCCTGTACCTTGCTGCGCTGGAGCGGCACAATTTTGATGTTTTTTACGGGAGCCTCATGATGGGAAAGCTGGATATATCACCACTATCACTGCAGCTGCGGCTCAAATGGCATGCATGGCGTAGCTCTTTTTAAATTGTAAAACCTGAGCTGGAACCTATTGGAATTTCAAAGTCAATACGGCATTTTTATAAACGCCATATAAGCACATACTACTATGACTGTTGTAAAAAGCCACCAGCATTAGGAATACTGGCAAAGCTGATGTCAAGGCCACGATACTAGATGCTCGCGATTCTCCATTTTAGTGTGTGTCATGCTTCTGGAGGAGGCTGGTGGCGAGGTGCGTCGCATTTGCCTTGATGGTTTCCCGCTGGTCTTCACCTTTGTCAAATATGTCAAGTAATTGAAATGACACGGTCCTCTGGGAGGCTCTTTGGGCCATCCTGGCCGCTCTGGACTGCGTGCCACCAGCATTTATTGCTGCCATTCGCCGGCGCTTTATGAGGGCTCGCAGGCCAGCAGTAGTGCAGACTGCGGAAGGCACCACCCCACCATTCCCCCTTCACAACGGGCTATGGCAAGGTTGTGTCCTGTCCCCATTAATTAATTATTTATCAACATCGCTCCGTTGGGAGTCAATGTAGCACATATCCCTGAGAAGGGGCATATGGCTTTTAATACATCCTAGGCTACTTCATGCAAGGGTGGGAATGTAAGCTACCCGTGCTCTAGGTGCACCAGGGCACCCGCACCACCATGCTGTCTCAGGTTCAACCCGCCTAAGGGGGGGGATCCTGGCACGGGGGAGGAAGATCATCATGGCTATACAAGAGCTAGGACATGGCTTCTCGACAGAGAGCATCTCTCTGCATGGCATAGCATGGCTAAATTCTTAATGCAACATCCACGGGGGTCCCATTATAGGCATGGCTTGGCTAAACATAGCCAGGGCGTAGCATGGCTGTACTAGGACTAGGCTAAGGCTATGGCTGGTTGTGTACCGTGCGTTGGCGGCACATGACTAGGTGTGTTGGCACAGCGAGGCAAACATTCTAGGCATGGCTGCCTGTCCCCATGTTTGTTCATTATTGTCGTCGATCACGTCATTGAATTGAATTGGAACATAGCTCCGTTGGGAATATATGTAGCACATGCATATCCCTGAGAAGGGGCATATGGCTTTTAATACACTCTGGGCTACTTCCTGCAAGGGTAGGGTGTAAACTACACCTGCTCTGGCCTCTGGGTGCACAAAGTGCACCTGCACACCACTATATACTCCAGCACCTACCGAACGGCGCAGACATAGGGGGGAAGATCATCATGGCTATACAAAGGCTAGCTAGGGCATGGCTTCTCAGCAGAGAGTGACTCTCTGCATGGGCACAGCATAAGTAAATAAAGCTAGGCATCATCTGGTGTGTGGCACATCATAGGCACACATCAATTAATTAATTAATTAACCCAATAGACACGTGACTGCGTCACGTGAGCATAAGTCCTCAGTGGGAGGGGAACATGGGATGGAATGGATGGTGTAAGCTATCTAGGTCCTAGTACTACAGGGGTGTGGGCACCGCGGCCCGAATCGCTATGAATGCCATATATACGCGGTCACACACGGAGCCCCCACAGACTTGGGGGTGGTCTCCTTCATCACTACTTGCCATCTATCCTTGCTCACCATCTGCCTCCATATTACAGACAAACCAGGAGGCTGCCCGGGTGTGAGCCCGTCACGTCAAGTGTAGCACATGTCCATGCCGAGTCTATCACGAAAAGTCCACGGGTGGCACGCCAGGTGAGGACATATCGCCCAGACTGGGCGGGCTTGGTGCCAGCTAGTCTATCTGATGTGTCTACCTGATCTGTGCGGGCCAGGTGCCCGGCTAGGCCCAGGCGCCTGTGCCTAATAATGTGGGAAACATAGGGAAAAATCAGCGTACAAATCCTCATTACTAATGTGCAAACCAAAGGGGATGTTAAGGGCCTTGCGCAGCATCTTGGTGACGTTGCCGTCGAGTCGTTGCTCCAGCTCCTGCGTCAGTGTCCAGGTCTCGGCGCCGTAGGTCAGGATCCTCAGAATGACGACCTTGAAGAGGTCACGCTTGACGATCCGGGGTAGGGCGGGGTTGCTCCACCAGCGGCGGCGGTCATGGAGGTGCGCCCACGCCATACCGATCCGTGTCGAGTCATGTCGTCCTCGCAGTCGGGAAGCCAACTGCCGAGCAGCTTGAAGCGGCCTGAAGGAGGGTAGTTGACCTCGGTGTAGGCACACATGTACATGACTAAATAATGCTAAGGCATCAGCTGACCTGATTTATGCGGATGACACCACCCTCATCGCGCGCCCCGAGCACATTCAGACCTGGCTGGACTGTCTGGGCTTGGAGGCGAGGGCGGTGGGGTTGGAGATTAGTGTCAAAACTGAGGCGATGGTGATTGGGGCCTCCAGTCGCCCCCCGCTGCCGCGCCTGCTCGACGGGCCGGACGGAGGTCCCGTTCCGTGACCGCTTCAAACTGCTGGGGAGCATGCTCCCTGACACCGCCGACGATGTGGAGACCCGCATCGGCCTGGCCTGGTTCCGGCTCCGTTTGCTCACCCCCTACTACTGGCGCTCGAAGGGCCTGGGCGAGCACCGCAAGCGCATGCTCTTCAAGGTCCTCGTCCTCACGGTGCTTACGTATGGCGCCGAGGCGTGGACACTCACGGACACACTGGCAGCTAAGCTCGACGGCACGGTTTACAGGATGCTCCGACAGGTCCTGAATGTAGCCGTTTTCCCAGCGTAGGTCATTAGAGTCTTTGTATCAGGTATGCCTCGTATTTCGGATGAGATTAGGCAGCGTAGGCTAGCATTTGTAGGACATCTTGCTCGTATACCAGCCAGGTCAACACCGCCCTTGGTCTGCATGGCCGGCCCCCAGCAGCTTGGCTAATCGGGGCGGCATATTTTGACCTGGCCTGGCCCCAAGGACATGCATTCCCAGGAAGCTAGGTAAACCTGCCATGAACTACATCCAGATGTTGCTGGCCGACCTAGTGGTCCCAGCTCAGTTTGAACACCGCATCCACTCCCTCTTCCTCATCTTTGGACTGCCATGCACAGAACAAGAAGCGGTGGCAGAAAATTGTCCAGGCTCACACGCCAGCCCCTGTGGGCAAGCCACCACCCCCTAAGAGGAAGGGGCGTTTTGCTGAGTAGTGTAGTTAGGATTTTATAGACTAGATAGCTTAGAGTTAGGTTAGTTCGATTACGCGGCTTCCTCCACCTCCACCCTGCCATCAAGGAATACGTGCTACATGATCTCCCCACGGAGGCATGTTATAATTTAAGGCATCAGCTGGTATAGGGCATGTAGTAGGCGTACATGTACAAGGTAAAGAATAGGCCTGACTATTCTACACTACTACTGCTGTATGCATGCCCCTACTAAGCTGGGGCATCTGGAGGTCAGTGCTGGGGCCGCTGGGGTCGCTTGCCAGGGCTCAGTTGTGGCCGACGTATAGATGGTCGCCCCCTTCCAGTACACCGGCTTCCCCGCCGCGGTCGATCTGCCGGAGCTGCAGAGGTACTGTCGGCCATATAGCTCCCGTCGCCGTTGTTGCTGCGCCAGGGTCAAGTCGTCGTCCAAGGTGAAGGGAGTCTTCTCGAGCCGCTTGCGGCGTCTGAGAAACGAAATCTTGTCCGCTAGCTGGGTTCTCATTTGAAGGTGAGAAGAAGCGGAGGCGCCCCTGCCTTACCCCGCTAGCGGGAAAGGCGGTGGGCGGCCAGCTTGATCTCACCAAGGTGTTACGCCGCGGATATCTACCTCCACCTCTACCTCTAATGGGCCTGATACTACCTAAACTGGTCAGGCCTCCTCTACTTAACCCTCTGGCGAAAGACGAACGTGACGGAGCTGATCTCAATGCGTTAACGTAAGTGTTACTATAATACGCCATACAACCATTTATCAAAACCCGTTTACTCCAGGAATAGAGGAAGGAAACACAACTACACTGCCGTGACCCAAGCCTATATGTGTTAATTCATTTAACACACGCCGAGTGCACACACAAGGGGTAGAACGCGCATAAATGGTCACCAACGGTCCAACACGCTCGGGCCGACATGGCCCTCGCCTACAGATGCACGCTGGTCCACTACATCTACTGATGCACGCTGGTCCACTACATTCTACCACAGGATCAGGACCACTAGTAAAGTACGCGGCGCGGCGCCCAACGGCACCCAATGTACCACAGTACTGTTACGAGGACAATAATGTCCCGGTAGGAGCCTAAACGTAAACCTAGGGACAACCGAGGCAAAAGACCTAATTTACGTCCGTAACTACAACGAATTGTTACGCGACGTAACACCTCCCCCCCACAAAGGTAGGGAGCCCTCTCCCTACGCACAGGGAGGAAAACAAGGGGTAGGAAACCTAATGCACCCAGCACACACTAACACAGTCAGCAGGCCATCCAAGATACAAGGCACCAATAGTTCACACGGTCTCCACCACCACGCCTGGAGGTGTAGGGTTAGCCAGCACCAAGCCTGGTGGTAGGTTCCCCTAACTGCCTGGAACAAAGTCCTTGCCGGGGGGAACGGCACTGGGCAGGACACACAGAGTAAACCAATCAGCACCAAGGACCAAGAACGACCAGTCAACTGGCCAGAACATGAGGGCGACTCTACATACCGGAGGGACAACACCCTCAGGTCGGGCCTAAGGCCCTCTATCTAATGGCCATCCGTCTGGTAGGTACCACGGGAGGCCAGCAGGACATCCAGGTAAGCCTGGTAGTGAGACACATCCTCAGCATTGTCGTGCCTATCTACAGTGAGGAAAACATCGGCCCACACGCCGTCAGGGAAAAGTCCCAGGAAGGCCCAGTAGTACCTATGCTGTGTAAGAACGACCTGGCCCCGGGCCCAGTCCAGGAAACCGCAGGCAAAGAGGCGTAGGAAAGGCTCTACCGCGATCAGGCAGAGAGCCCGAAGGAGCAGGCGATGATACCGGATCCGAGGGCGCATACCCGTCGGGAAAAACAGATCTACCAGGGGCTCCACGTTGGACGGCCACAACCGGATGTGCCGAATCTCGCGGGAGCGCCACCGGCGGGCACACTGTCGCGACCCGAACGTCTCAAGGTAGTCGCTAGCCCGGGGAGGAGGATGACCCCGAGAGTCCAAACCCTGGCCCGGGATGGGCGCTGGACGACGGGCATCCCACTCTAGGATGGGCTGAAGGACGGTGCTGTACGTGGCACCCGGCACCGCAGGAAAATCTACCGTAAGAGCATCTGAGGCCATAATGCCCAGAGGCGGAGGGTAGCCCACTGGAACCCGCCGTAGGTGTCCAAGTCATTGTGGCGCCGCGCCCAGCGGTACAGGACGCGCCGAACCAGGATCTCACCCTGGAACACCGGATCAGCCAAAATAACCATGTCGAAAGGAGGCCGATCAGTCTCAACTGGTAGGTTACGGTCCCGCGGCGCCCGACACACCTGGGAGAACCCGTAGGACATGGGCGAAATGGCCAGCTCGGCGGAGGCGCGCGGCAGGTCACACTGGCGGCAAGCGAGCGCAGACATACCATACCCGAAGACAGGCGTGTCGCGCGACTCCGGAGTCGCATGCACCACAGAAGGGGCCCGATCCCGATCGCCCTCTGACAACTCCCGAAGGGAATCGGCAGCGCGGGTGGCGCGCGGGTCAGAGCCACTGGACCGAACAACCGCAGCCAAAGACCGCGGGGCCGAAGGGGCAGGGGCCGACGAAGGGGTAGGAACCGGCACAGGCGCAGAAGGTGCCGGTACAACAGGGGGCCGCGTCGGACCCGAGGCCGCAGGGGGTCGCGACGGACCCGCCTCCGCAACTGGCGCGCCGGTCTCTGGGGGTGGAGCACCACCAGGCCACATGTTGAAAATAGGACCCGTGGGGACAGGCAATCCGGCATACGACTGGTTACCGTCCAAGCTCCAGTCAGGCACCGGGATCCTCTGCGGAGGACCGCCCTCCCAAAGCCTGGGAAGACCGCCCGGGTCGCTGAAGAAACCCCGCGAGGGCGGCGCTGACGTGGTGGGCGGCTCGGACGCGGCGGCGGCGGGCGCTGCCACTGGGACGGCGGACTCGCGCCGAGGCGCAGGTACGTCAGTAGCAGGCGCAGCGGTAGCCGAAGGCGTAGGAGCTGCAGCACCAGAGGGAACCGTAGACGCCGAGGCGACCGAAGGGGAAGGGGGCACAGCTGCAACAGACACCCCACCTGGCGTGGCTGGAGCGTGCGCCTGGGCCGCCATGAAGGCCCCGAAGGCCGCCGTCAGGGACTGGATCTGCGCCTGCATCGCAGAAACTGTCGCCGCAAGAGGATCAGGCTCACGACCAGAGCCCGAAGGGGTAGGCTCCACCGATGCGCACAGGACCGACCTCGGTGAAGACGGGACAGGGGAAGGCGCCGACACTGAAGAGGAGGACGCCGCAGGGGAGGCCGAATACTCAGGGGAATACTGCGCCTCTACCGGCGCGTCCGTAGGGGTAGGGTCGCCAAATCCTACACCCGCGTTCTGGTCTGCTATCTCCATAAACTCTACGGCCCGTAACAGGTCGCAGGGGTTCTCATCCAGCTCCGCATCACCCTCGGCAGGAAGCCAGGGGAACACATCCCGTAGGCAGAGCGGCCCACAGGGGTAGAAAGGTAGGAAAACACCCTGGGGCACTGGAGAATCGCAGCTATCTGTCCCAGGGCTGGACAGCTGGAGCCACATTCTAGCAAACAGTGGCCGGCATCGTCAAATCCGTGCAAAACAAGCTGATGCGGTTCAGCAGGGGAAGGACCGTACCACGTGACCCCGAAGAGAGCCGCCCTGACTATGCCCGCATGCTGGGCCTGGAGGGCCGGATGCACGACGCCACCCGGGAAACTAGACCGTGAACCCAACGGCCCGGAAGGGCCTCGAAGTACAGCTCAGGGTCCGGTAGGGGCAGGGACGGCAGCGGGCTCTCAGCCGGAGGGGTAGGCTCTGACATGACGGCTGCGGAGGGGAGGGGACAACCAACCACCCGTCGACAGCAGACATAACATAAGAGAGGAGAAGGCCTACAACTAGAGCTTGTGCAGGGTTTTATATTCCTGCAGCAGGCGACTACACCCATCTAGCTCACTCTCCGTATACCAAACCTTATCTACTTCACTACGAGCATACATCCACTTCACTTTATACTGACGCTGGGTACCGCGGCCCTTTTTGATATCTCTATGGGCCACGATGCTTTCTACTTCGTCTTCTACTTCCCCAGTGTCAGGGTTATGCTCTAAAGGGGCAGGCGCTAACTCCCTGCCAGCGAACGTACTAGGATGGTACAGTTTAAGCTGGCTCCTATGGAAGGTGTTTGAATGCGTTTGCCAGGAGGTAGGGATATCGACTTTATATAAGAAATTTCCTACCCTAGACAACACATGGAAGGGTCCTAAGAAGGCGGGCCTAAGTTTGACCTTCAGTTCTGCTTCAAACTTATGAGCAAAACGGCCAACACGGGGGCCTTCTACTAATACTAGATCTCCTATTTCTATCTCAGGTGCTCGTCTATCTAAGGAGGCACGCAACCTAGCAAGGTACTTAGCCTGAGCTTTTTGGTACCCTGAGATCGCGTGGTCATGAGCAGTTTTCATTCTATCTAGTAAGGACTGTACACCTTCTACAGTATCTCGGGACACATCATCCTTGTCCCGTAGAGGACTAGCTAAGAGAGAGGTAGGGGTAAGGGGCTGTCTACCAGTATCTAAGAAGAAGGGCGTATATCCATGCGCAGCTTGGGGACAATTGTTGAGGGAGAACTCTACCAAACATAAATAATCCTCCCAATCACTACCCGAGCCATTAACATAGTGCCTAAGCGCTTCTTCTACTACTCTATTAAGACGCTCTACTAAATGAGAGGAGGAGGAGTGGTAGGCAGTACCGTAGGTAACCTTGGTACCGATGGCAGCGAAAAACTGCTGCCAAAAATCTGAGGTAAATAATTTATCCTTATCACTAATAAACTGCCTACTCAATCCATGATATCTATATACATTATTGAGGTATAGGCGTGCGCAATCACGTGCGGTGAGTTCTAAAGGACACGGCACAAGATGGCACATACGAGTAAAACGATCTATGAACACAAGGATTTGGGCATTGCCCCTATCATTCTTTCTAAAAGGTCCTACAAAATCCATCATGATAGAATCCCAAGGCATGATGGGGTCAGGCAAGGTCCTAGGTTCTGCTATCTGTCCTACATTATTGGGTTTCATTTCCTGGCAAGATTGACAAGTTCTAACATACTCATCTACATCCTTATAAAGGGAAGGCCAGTAATAAGAGCGGGCTACTAGGTCCCGTACCCGTTTACCACCCTGATGAGCAGCTAAGTCATGCAACTCAAAGAGCAAGGAGGAGCGACAGATAGGAGGGACATACAGGCGCCATTGAGGGGGAGAATCTGCTATCTGCACATATAAAAACCCACCTACAAATTTACAAGGGTGCTTGCCTAATTGTTGGGGATGTGCAGCAATGGCAGCTAATGCTTCCGGCTCAGTGGCCGTAAATCTACTAATAAGGCGTTCAAGATCAGAGGTAGGCATCGCTACAGAAGTATCCAGAACAGGTTTAAAGAGATCTCCTACCGCCTTGCCAAAGAGAAGGGGAGGTCCTAGAGGGACTACGTTTTCATAAGACTTTCCTGACCTAGTCGCTATATGGCTAAGCGGTATAGAAATTTTATTTTTCCCCTCCCCCCCCACCGAGGCCACGGGAAGGGCCTCACACGGGAGAGAGAGTCCTACGTGAGAAAGGAGATCAGGCATGCGAACAGCTGTATGAAAGAGGTAGGCATAGGATTCATCATCAGGTAGTTCACCATAAGGGGTTACACCCATAGTAGTAGGAACTAGAGTAGTATTGAGAACATCAAGGTCCTCGAAGAAGGAATAGTCTGCACGACGAGAGAGTGCATCTGGTACTATGTTATCTACACCCTTGACATACTGAAGTTTAAAAGGGGAAAACTGTGCTAAAAATTCCATCCAGCGCGCTTGCCGAGGGGTAAGGTTGGGTTGGGAGAGAAGATGGGTAAGGGGACGATGATCCGTTTGGATAACTAACCTATAAGGATCTAGCTCACAGGGTTCATTCAGGCAGACATCAAATTGAGCACCTTTAAGGAAGTGCTGCCACGCGTGGCAACAATACACCACAGCTAAGAGTTCCTGCTGGTGTACGGATAGTTACGCTCCGCAGGGAGCATTGTCCTAGAGATATACTCAATTGGCTGTAAGCCCTGACCCTGATCCTGGAGAAGGACACCACCTATAGCTACTTTACTAGCATCTGTAGCCACAACAAAGGGTTTAGTAGTATCCGGTAGGATGAGTACAGGAGGGGAAAGGAGTAGGGATTTTAGGCACTGAAAAGCCGACTGACATTCACTACTCCAAACAAAGGGGATATCCTTCTTTAATAAATGATTAATAGGGGCTGCTATAGTTGCGAAACGCGGGATAAAACGCCTATAGTAAGAAGCAATTCCTAGGAAACTACGTACACCTTTAACGTCGGTAGGAGTAGGCCATTCCTGAATTGACTTAGTTTTATCCGGGTCGGTAGCGACCCCGGCATCTGACAGAACGTGCCCTAAAAATGGGACACTCCTACCCGAACGCACTTTAGCACGGCGCGCCCACAAAGAATTTTCAGCCATTATTTCTAATACTTTCTTTAAATCACGTAGGTGCGTTTCAAAATCAGGAGAGTAAATAAGAATATCATCTAAGTAAGCTTGAGCACAAGAACGGTCATGCTCAGATAAAGAAACAGAGGAGAAGGAAGGATCCTTTAGATCAGAGGACACCTGAGGAAGATGAGAATTTCCCATAACAGGTCTAAGCACTTCATTCATTAACATTTGAAAAGAGGCAGGCGAGTTACAGAGTCCCATAGCCGCTACTCTAAACTGGTAATGACCAAAAGGGGTAGCAAAGGCGGTTTTATGGCAATCCTCAGGAGCTATCCGCAACTGCCAAAAACCATCCGCACAATCCAGTACTGTGAAACAAGTGGAACCTTTAACCTTATTAAATATATCATCAATACGAGGTAGAGGGTATTTAGACTTCACAGTAATATCATTCAACTTCCTATAATCAGTAACTAGGCGAAACTTGCCATTTGGCTTAGGAACTAACAGGACACCAGCTGAGTAGGGGGAGTTACTAGGCTCTATCAATCCTGCTTCTAATAATGACACTAAAATCTGTTTTAGTTCCTTTAACTCGGTAGGGCCCATTCTATACATCGGAGAGTGCGTAGGAACTGCACCGTCCTTGATAACTACACGGTGTAAAACAGAACGAGGAGGAGGATAAGAAGGAGTCTTTTCTTCAAAAACCTTTGAGGAATCTATCACAGCCATGTATCTTACTATTTCATTTTCAGTAAATCCCACTCCTATTGTATCCACTGTGTTTATATCTATATCCACACTATTATTAGTGATAGGTATCTCCTGTACTTCTAACTGAAGGAACATACATAATAAATATCCATATTCCTTTAGTTCAGAACGCAACTCATCATTGGACATTAATACTTCAGGTATAGGTCTTACAGGAGGATCAACAGGTGTAGGAGGAGTAATATCTACCAAGGATAAATTTTCCAATCTATAATGACGTTCAGGTACCCAGTAAGAGCTATCTGGAAACCAAATGACCATGGTATCATAATTAATAGTAATCTTATTATCCTGGTGCCAATCTAATCCTAGTAATACATCAGCGGTAGTGATAGGGCCTATAGTGGCCGTCAGGTTGACAGTACGTCCTTGTATAACCATGGGAAGGGACACCGTACCCGGGGAATGACTGGTGCGACCATCAGCATAATGAACAGTAACGGGTTTGGTGTGAGGGGTAGGGACTAGTCCTAAACGCCTAACTAGGGCTTCGCTCACAAAGGAGCTAGCCGCACCGCTATCTACCAACACAGAGACATTCAAGAGTTCATCAGCATGCAGAAAGGGTCTACAACAGTGTGAGGGACGGTTAAACCACCATTCAAGAACATAAGAGGACGCACACGTAGTGGTAGGGAAGATTCAGCTCCTACAGAGGTTATAAAAACAGGCAGGCAAAAATTTTTATCTGGGGTACTATCTAAGGACCTGTCCAGGTTACCCCCGGCTGACAGGCCTACTGTTCCCCCTCCCCCCCCAAATCCATAGGAACTAACCCCGAAGAAGACCCTGGCGAAAAAGCCACTGCTGGAGGGTCACGAGGGAGCGAAGAGGGTGCGGGAGCCTGATTATCATAGGGGAACCCTGGGGATCCTGTCTGCACAGCATTCAGCCTACTAGGGGTAGCTGAAGGAATGCGTCCTGAAGTAGGACGAATAGGAGCACGCTGAGGGGTACGAGGAGGGCGAGCGTCGGGATGAGGGGGAGCACCCGAAAGGAACTTGGGGCACTCACGTTTAAGATGACCTACTTCCTTACAATGATAGCATGTGATATGAGAGACATCAAGGGCTGAAAGGTCAGTAACACAGATATCTAATTCTTCTACATAGGAGTTCTCCTCCTCAGGGGTAAGGATAATATTATTAATACGGGAACGGGTAGGAAGAGAAGGGGTGGTGAAGAAATCTGCTACACGCAAGAGATGCTGGCGCACATGCTTGAGGGGCAGATCAGTAAAACGGTAGGCAGAGAACTGGCGCTTGACTTCACGTAATAAGGGTCTACTGAGGCCTTGGAGGAAGCGAGCACGTACTTCTGCACCCGACAAATCCCTAATTCGTACCATCTGAGCATCAAACTCTTTCATATACTCCTTAAATGATTTAGTACCCTGCTGCAAGGTACCAAAGGCTAATCTATCCTGCCAATCTGAATCAGGAGGGACTAAATGGTTCTCTAAACGCTTAAACAATTCTGCTACAGAGTTAGGGTAGGCATGAGAGGCCAAAGACTCACACTGAATGAGGTTAGCAAGCTCAGGAGTAATACAGGTTGTGAGATAGTGAGGAACTAATACAGCATCAGAAAGACGCCATCTATTATGATTCTGCCACGACTCCGTGTTCTGGGTAAGCAACATAATAAAGGTGAAAAACTGTTGAGGGGTAGACTTGACATCCAGCTTGGGAAGGTTAGCAAAGAGGGGAAGAGCAGGGGGCTTAGGGGGATTAGAAGAGTCAGTTTTTCCCATAGGGCCACTATCTTCCACTGCTACATAAGCGGGATAGAAGGAAGGAAGAGGAAAAGTCTTGGGTAGGGGTCTAGAAGGGGCCACCGTTTCAGGCTGGTGCCCATAAGAGAAGGGGACAGTATATTGCTCACGAAGAGAGGAATAGGCAAAATGATCATAATTTCTGTCATCTAAGGGCATGGTGCTGAAATCACTATTAACTTCTAAATCAGCCACACGGGTAGGGACCTGGGCTGCCTCATAGGCCGTCTCAGGGTAGGACCAGGAAGCAGGTGGGTAAAAGGGAACTGCACTAGGGCGCCCAGAAGGACCGACAGGGGCAGAGGCACGACCCGTGTTAAGAGCAGGCATGGAAGGCACAGGGTGGGAAGGAGGCCTAAAAACATTGTTAGTTAGTGAGGACCTGCTGGAGGGTTGAGCCAAGGTTGCAGGAGGGGCAGGGGCCTGGTTCAGGGTAAGGGAAGGGTCATCACTAAATCTGACTTGCATACGTTGACGTTGTTCATAGGTAGGAGGGGTAAGTGAGGGACGACGGCGACCATCAGCAATAGGAGAAGGAGGTGAGGCACGAAGGTTACCTTGAGGAGTGAGATGGTGCACCGTTTCAAGTGAGTCCCGTCGGTTACCACGATTGTTGTTATGGTTGTTATTATTATTATTACTCATAGTAGGAGTATTGGTAGGTATAGGCGACATGTTACCACCCACTGGATCCATTTTTATTTAAGTAAATGATCAAAATCTAACTGAAAGCAACAAGGATAAAGGACAAGGCCTAATATAAGGCAAGGAAAGAAAAGAAAAAGATTTTAATGGCTTAAAAGAAGGAAACAATTTAAATCAATCCTTTTTAACAACAGTAATGGATAGGGAACCGAATTCTAAGGTGAGAGGAGTATCTAAGCTAGATGAGGATGCAGCCCTCTTAGGGGGAGACGAAGGAGGGGTAGCAAAATCTAGAGCTTCTACAGGAGGGCGACCATGAGGAGTAGAACGTACGTGTAGGCCTAGATCTGATACGCTATGGTCTATAAGGAATTGTTGAGCTTCCTCGAAGGTAACAAATTTCTTATACCTAATTACATTATATGTACGATTTTGCACTATCTTCCTAGCATCTGACCAAGAGAGGAAAATGGCTGACCATTGAGGGGTAATAACTACGTAATACTTAGCTAAACTATTATCACTAGATGAATGGGAAGGCGCAGTAAAAACACGACGTTGACTCATGATAACTCACCTGGCGTGTCTTGTGATGTCAAGCTAGACGAGGTAGGGGTAGGCGACTTAGCTGGACGATCTGGATCACCGAAAGAAGAAGGAGGGCGGAAGTTTCCAGCTCTCGTCCTAAGTCAGCGGCCGGATATCCAGCGCTCGTCCTAACACAGCGCCCCGTAACTCTGCGGGTGCGGCCGTCTAATAAAGCAGCAGCACAAGGAAAAAGGTGTAGGTACTGCGACGCTAATCGTCTCCGAACAGTAATACTCCCCTATCTAAGACAGGAAACAACCGTAAGCAGGAAAACAAGGCGAAGGACAGGCTAACTACGAAAGGATTTATCCGCTGCGAGCAGGTCTAGCTTCTAGGTAGAGCGTGTCCCGAAACGGGCAGCACGACTCTCCTAGCTTGAAGGCGACCCGCCCATTACCTATCAAGGAAGTGTCGACTTCTTGTTCCTGGACGCGGAAGGGGTCTTGAAAGGTGTATGTGGCAAGGGATAGTCGTCTCGTTCACTACCTACTGAAGTTCCTCCGGAACCATTGTTACGCCGCGGATATCTACCTCCACCTCTACCTCTAATGGGCCTGATACTACCTAAACTGGTCAGGCCTCCTCTACTTAACCCTCTGGCGAAAGACGAACGTGACGGAGCTGATCTCAATGCATTAACGTAAGTGTTACTATAATACGCCATACAACCATTTATCAAAACCCGTTTACTCCAGGAATAGAGGAAGGAAACACAACTACACTGCCGTGACCCAAGCCTATATGTGTTAATTCATTTAACACACGCCGAGTGCACACACAAGGGGTAGAACGCGCATAAATGGTCACCAACGGTCCAACACGCTCGGGCCGACATGGCCCTCGCCTACAGATGCACGCTGGTCCACTACATCTACTGATGCACGCTGGTCCACTACATTCTACCACAGGATCAGGACCACTAGTAAAGTACGCGGCGCGGCGCCCAACGGCACCCAATGTACCACAGTACTGTTACGAGGACAATAATGTCCCGGTAGGAGCCTAAACGTAAACCTAGGGACAACCGAGGCAAAAGACCTAATTTACGTCCGTAACTACAACGAATTGTTACGCGACGTAACACAAGGAGGCCCATGCGACCAAGGATTTTGCTCGATCTCAAACGCACGTGCAAGCTTCTCGGAATTCTCACCTTCCACCATGTCGAATTAGTTCTTGACGATGACGTTAAGGCTGCGCTTGGCGAGCTCGGCCTCCTCGAGGACTGAGGTGGAGCGTCTGCCGCTGGAGCTGTGCTGCGACGGCGGAGGTGGTGGAGTTCGTGTGTTGCTTAAGCTCATGTCCGCCCAGGTCTGGGTGGGAGGAGCATCACCAGCCAGGCCAGCGGGGGCTGGCTTGGCGGCTTAATGTCCTTCACCGCCTGGGCGGTGAGGCCTGCAGTGTTTTGCAAGCACCTAATGGCGATGGCGTTGTCCTCGAGTGAGTGGAGGTGCTTGCGATCGATGTCGCGGAGCTGGGCGGTGATGGAGTCGGCCGGTGGACTCAGGCGGTGGGGGCCGGGTGGGGGGTGGAGGCGAGGAGGGTGGCGGTGGCGGTGGGGATGGCGGGGAGCTCATGCAGCAGCCATGGCTGCAGCGTGCGCGCGGCCGGCACAGCTGCATGCCACATCTGTGCAGCGAGAGGCGTCACGTGCTGTGAGATGGCTTCTTGAAGGTGGTGGAGGAAGGCTGTCAGCTAGGGGGGCCGGAGGGGACCCAGAGGTCATCGGCAGATGGAAAAGAGAGCGGCGAGCTGAAGCTAGGCGCGGTCGGGACCAGCCGCGCTGGGCAGGTGGTCAGGGCCGCGGTGGGAAAACCGGCCGTCAGCTCCATTGCGGAGGCAATAATGGGCGTGGAGGCGCCGTGGCACAGGTCAAGGAGAGAGGCGTACGACCCATAATAAAACACGAGCCCCAGTGTCTTCAATGGATGGCCCATGTCGAAAAAGCCGGTTCCGTCGGAGTCAAAGGTGGAAAATAACCTGTCGACGTCAAAGTCGAGCTCAGACCAGCTATGTTCGCCTGCATGGGCGACTGCGCTTGGGCTCAGGCGATGCAGAGGGCGAGGCATTAATTAAGGCCGGGAGGCCGGAGCTGGGCGGACCACCAGTGCGCGACTAGTGTCACCGGCTCACCGCTGCCGTCCCGGGACCTGAGGGCGAAGCTGCAGACGTAATAATTTTCAGGGCTTAGTGCAGCCGCCAGGCTGCGTTGCGTCGAGGAGCGTTCGCTCGTCATATAGTGCGTAATAGCTTCGGAAAACTATATCAGCGTGTGCGTCTTAGAAAGACGAAGCGATTGTGATACTCACAGCCGAATTAATTGGTGCCCAAACGTGAAAGTTATTAGCTCGATCCGCCGTCGCGTCATGGCCATGATCGATCTGAGGACCCTCGTGGTTTGTGGCTCGTGGCTCGTGGCTCGTGGCTTTTGTGCTCTAAGGCTTTAGTGTGAGGGATGATGATGAGATAGATTGATGAGGGATCACGTCATGCGCCAGGCATGTGCGCGCTTTGCTGCTCTGACGGGGTTCGAGCCTGGCTTGGACACCGTACGTAGTGACGGGCGGAGATGCCCCCTGCCTGGTTATCGCCTCCTCCGACCTGATCGATTTATACGCAGATGATACCACCCCGTCATTGAGCGCCCCGAGCACATTCAGACCGGCTGGACTACCGACTTAGTACTGATCTGGGCTTGGAGGCGCGGGCGGTGGGCCGGGCTGGAGATTAGCTCGTCAAAACAGCTAGAGGCGTCGGATGGTGATCATTCAGTGCTATTATACCAGTCGCCCACCGGCCGCTCCCGGCCGCGGCTGCTAGACGGGTCGGAGGTGCAGAACTTTCCATAAAAATCAAATTGATTTAAATCGGAACATATCTCCGTTGGAAGTACATGTATAGCATCAGTATCCCTAAGAAGGGGCGTATGGCATTCTGGGCCTGCATCGATCTATAATAGATCCCAGGGGCCTGCAGCACTATCTATTCCAGCAGCTAAGGTGCGGACATAGGGTGGAAGATCATCATGCCGGCTAAACAATGGCTAGGGCAGGGCGTCTCAGCATGCAGAAAGTAGCCCTCGGCATAATAGGCAAAGCTTGGCTAAATTCTTAATGCCGGCATCATCCGCGGCCGCGGGGAGTCCCAGGCGTAGGCGCGCATTGCGCACATGCGTGGGCCACGTTGTGCTATTAAGCTAAGCCTGACTAGTCTGTACACTAAGTTGCAGTTCCATATGATCGCTTCAAACTGACAGTACGTCAGTTGGGGAGCATGCTCCCTGACACAGCCGCCGATGTCCAATTTGGACACCTGCATCGGCCTGCATGGCCTGTGACAGGCTCCGCTTGCTCAAAACCTACCAGTTGGCACTCAATTGCCAATTTAATAGGACATAATAGGCGAGGACCGCAAGCGAGTGCTCTTCAAGGTCTTGGTCCTCATGGTGCATGCTCACATACGGCGCCGAGGCAATGATATGGTCGCTCATGGACCAGCGCTGGACATCGCGATCCGGCTGAACGGCACAGTTACTATAGGATGCTCCGGCAGGTCCTGAACGAAGGATTTTCCACGCATAGTAGTTCACTTGAGTCTTTGTATAAGGGTATATGCCTCGCATTTCCGATGAGATTGGGCAGTGTAGAATAGCATTTGTATAGGACATCTTGCGGCGAACCAGTCAGGTAGACACCGCGCCGGGTTGGTTTGGCCGGCCGGCCCTCATCGGCTCATGGCCAGCCAGGGCGGCATATCCTGACGTGGCCTGGCCCCAAGGTCAAAACCAGGCGCGGGTACTGGTAGTCGACCAGCAATAAGCTACACAGATCAGTTGCTGGCCGACCTCATATGGTCCCAGCTCAGTTTGAACACCGCATTTCCTAGCCTCTCTCTAGCTTGGACTGCCATGCAGGACAAGAAGAGATGGCAGACCATTGTCCAGGCCCGCACGCCAGCTCCTGTGGGCAAGCCCCCTCCCGGCCCAGGAGGAAGGGGCGCTTTACCTTAGTATAGTAGAGTATATACTAGGATTTGGGTAGTTTTTTTTTTCGCGCGGGCTCTCGGCTCCGTTCACCAGTGTTTTCGATACTAGTGGCGCTAGGCCACTTGTGGAGTTTCGAACTATGAAAACTTCAGTTCACTCGGCCAATGTGTGGCTTTAAGCCAATTAAAATTGGGCTTGGCATTGCATTACCGAAAGAGGCAACATTCGTTTCCCTTGAAAATTCAAGTACAACGGACGGCGCGCAAATTTCAGCGTACGGACTGATCCAGGACCGGATCGACCAAACCCGATCTGCCCAAATCTGCCCAAATCTTTCACTTCACGAGTCACTACCGGATCTGTACGGCACCTGCGGGCCGACTTCCTGATTCCGTGGACTCCGAGCATAGAACATTTTTTTCTGAGACGGCAGGCTTAGTCTTTAAATTAGACCAACCTCGGGCAGTGTTCGATGGCATGGAAGCTCTTGCTGTCGTTTAAACGGCGCTGTCAATTAAGTCTGTTGGTTTTTAATTTTGACAGGACTCGCCCAGCATGTTTTCCGCATGTTTTTAGCTCCAGGAATTATAACAGCTGTAATATCACCAGTGGAATGCGGGAGGGGAGGTCGGGCTTAAGGAAAACTTTCTTTCGTTGTCATGCCACCATTCAAGCTCCGTGGTTACATGCACGACAGTGTAAGGCCCCTTCAAGAGAAGTTTCTGCGATCATAGACCGATAGTGCGCCACCGGTACTGGTAGAGAAATTTCATGCGTTTCTTGGAACGCCTATAGGCTTAATGACGGCTAGGCAAACGAGCTACTATCTCGCCCCGGCTAATCTATGAAACGTAAGTGTGCCGCCTTTCCCGTGCGCTTGCAAGTGTGGGGATCTCAGCGGGTCATTCGTTGTCACGTTTACGAAGCGTCTACCCATGTGTTCCATGGCAAACGCGGTGTGCCTGGCATCCGCAATGTGCTCTGAGCATGGGTGTGTTCGGCATTGGTCTCGGCCGCAGCTTGTCAGGCCCTGAGTCGCGATGCACGAAGCACGGTGTGTGTGTGTGTGTGTGTGCGCGCGCGTGTGTATGACTCTTTGTGTCCGTAGCCAGTGTTGCCGCTTTAGTTCTGATGTATGACTTGCATCGCAGCACTTTGATATCAACACGGCTCACATTACCAGATTACTAGCAACACTGGTTACATGTTGCAAACTGCATTGGTATACAGATAATATTACAAATGCAAATAATCTGTACATAATATACAAAAGAGATGTCAATAATCTGCATTGAAGAAGATGCAGGTGTTTGACTGTGCATGGAGGCAAGAGCTGCTTGTTGATAGCAGCCACCGCCATGGGCTATGTTGTGTCGCTTTCACATATATTTGCCCATCGTCATTTTCTTCAGCGCTGTAGTGCATGATGGCAGTGCCACAACAATCCATGCCAATGATTTGTCATGATGGGGGGAAAGGATGACATTTCTACCTGGCTGTTTGACACGTGCATGCTTGACTCGCTCACCCAGCCACTCCCTCCCTCACGCACCCACGCAAGCAAGCACACCCACATCCACACTGTCCCACACACCCAAGCACGCACACCCACCCACCCAGACAGCCAGACACACACACATGTCTCTCTGTCTCTCTCTCTCTCTCTCTCTCTCTCTCTCTCTCTCTCTCTCTCTCTCTCTCTCTCTCTCTCTCTCTCTCTCTCTCTCTCTCTCTCTCTCTCTCTCTCTCCCCTCCACCCACCCACCCACCCACCCACCCACCCACCCACCCACCCACCCACCCACCCACCCACCCACCCACCCACCCACCCACCCACCCACCCACCCACCCACCCACCCACCCACCCACCCATCCACCCACCCACCCGCCCGCCCCCGCCCGCCCGCCCGCCCGCCCGCCGCCCGCCCGCCCGCCCGCCCGCCCGCCCGCCCGCCCGCCCGCCCGCCCGCCCGCCCGCCGCCCGCCCGCCCGCCCACCCACCCACCCACCCACCCACCCACCCGCCCACCCACCCACCCACCCACCCATCCATCAAACATGCATGCACGTCTAGTGTCTCTCCATTTGAGCACCTGTCCTTACACCCCCGCAGTGGCAGCCAAGCGAGGAAGCAACCAAGGGACCAAGCGAACCCCCCAACTGCCCGACATCACCGGAATGTACCGTCCGGAATGTTCGTATGGCACGTTAATTGCACAAATACCTGCCCCACATTTTCTTCAACGCTATATAATGCATCATCGCAGTGCCACAACAATCTGGGCTCTGAGATATTGAATCATACGGGGGGGGAAGATGACAGGCATACCTGGATGTTTC
>RPFO01000412.1:1124812-1149812 GCA_009746045.1 Mesostigma viride | reverse complement strand
TTGTTGTGTCCCACGCCGCACATGGGCAGCAGAGAATCTATAGTGGCAGTATTCTAGTACTAGAGAGGCTTGTGGCGGAACGCTGGCCGGAAGGCCGGCTGACTGACACCGCCAATTGTGGCGTAACCTGTACTAGAGTGAACTTCAGGCACGGCCACCCTGTGGCGAAATGAAACTACAAAGTAGAACAGCACGGCCAAATCGTGGCTTCTTGGGAGCCCTGTCAAAGTGGGTGGCACCGCCACATTTTGCCAAAAAAAGTGCCACACCGCCACATTTTGCGGCATATCGCCACTAAAAAAAACACTGCCGTTCACCCCCACCCTTGGGACAGCAATGGAATACGCGTTACATGATCTCCCACCAACGGAGTACTTAATGTTATAATTCAATTAATTTTTTGAAATGCTTCTGTATTGAGACACATCTGAACACGGAATTGATTCCATGCTGTAGCTATGTGTAACAAGCAAAAATGACTTTGTTGTTACATCCTTTGTTTTGTGAATGTTTGGCTTTTATTCGAGGACTTTTGGATCAGTATTGAGAAAGTTATGAGGTTTCTAAGACGACGGTACTTGGAGCTGATACTTTGTCAGCCAACTGATAGGAACCCTCATTGGTCGTGGCCTGATCCACGTAGGGTTATAGTTTGTTGGCTGATACTACTGATAGGAGCCCTCATTGGTCGTGGCCTGATCCACGTGGGGTTGTAGTTTGTTAGTTGGTACTATTGAGTCTTAAATGCTCCTTTGGGACTTCAGTGCTCACGACAGATTTAGGATCTCATGGAAAGATTCTGCCAGGCTGTGTGTGGTGTTGTTCTGTTTTGTGTGACTAGGATGGATACGAAGATCTTGTATAGGATTCCATGGTTCTGATTGGTTCTCTTCAGGCTAAGGTTGGAGCAAGCTCGACAAGCACGTCGATATCAAGGACGTGGGGTCGCCATTGTTGCTACGTTGGTTTTGATTCACCATGGTATAATAAAGCTTGGCTTTGTTGTCCAATCCATAAGAGCCCCTTGGCTATAGACGTCCTTCAGTTCCACAGAGGTCGTCTATACACGAGCTTGTCTTTGTGTCTACAAGGGGTTGTGATTCCCTAAATCACGTGCTGTGGAATTTCCATCTCAACGTTGCTCGGATACTTGAAGTTCTGCAACTCAGGAAAGCAACCCAGGTAAAAGATCTTTCATATTGGACTGTGGATGATGTTGATGATCATTTTTAGTCGTTACATTGGTATCGGAGGATCTCTACTTTGGTGTTTCTCTTGAAGTCGCAACCTTCCGGGTAGTACAACGTTGATCAGATGTCTGTCATCCGAGAAGATTCATAGAGTTGCGGAAAACTTACGGTGTTACAGACTGAGACACATCCTGATGTGACTGTCTTGCTCTGTAACACTAGAAGTCAGCCGTAACCGTTGTCTCTACTAGGCAGACGATCGCGACTCCATGTGGAAGTATGAGTAGTTCGAAGACACAATCACCTTTACCCCCTACTAATCAAGGTTTGGAGATCCGTCATCATCTCTGGAACCCATTGCTAGGGAAGGTGCTGAGACAACTGCTCGTACTCCACGGCGTCAACTTGATTTCAACCGTACTTCTATGTCTGAAGTGAGGCGGCCCTCGTTGTCCATAGGGCCCAAGTTTTCCGTCATTGCATCTGGTCTCCAACCAGGCGAGCCATCGCTGACAGGCGTGGGTCGAGGAGCGTCACTGTCGCCCAGGATTCCAAGCGCGCGAACGAGTCCTGTGCGGAGTGCATCTTCTTCATTTCTTTTCCCGCTAAATACCACGCCTGGAAGAGACGGGACCAGACTTGCAGCGGATCGCCTCTCAGCAGCTAAAATCAGATTATTACACGATGAACAACACGCAGCGATGTATAGAAAGATGGTGGAGGAGGTGGAACAGGATGTGGGAAGACTTCGTCAGAGAATTGAGGAGGAGGAGGCGGCCATGCGTGACATGGTTGCTGGATTGGGGAGAGAGGCTCCTCGGTTGGGTGACGGAAGGGTTTTACCTAATAGTACCGCAGTTACTACGAGGAATGAGACGCAGGATAGCGATAGGCAGGATCCAGCGCAGACGACCTCGGTCACCTTCACCACCCCCGCCAGCGACGTCCCCGTGACCGTCACTATACCACCGCATCAAGGTTCCGCCCCGCCATTTCCAAAAATCGAATCCGTAGACAAGCTGTCGCTCACCAATCTAACCCACCGCAGTTTCGATCATTTCTCTACTCGATTCCAGGATGTGTTCGCTATCCACTTTGCTAACTACGGCAAACGAGCGGAAGAACGACTTTCCCTGGACATCCAGAAGAAGATGGTTCGACAGCGAATGAGCGACAGTGCAGCCGACAGGTTTGATGAGTTTTTACGATCCTCGGCAGGTAATACTTGCAAGGATTTGCCATCTCTCATGCTTTCATTTCGACGTTTTCTCCTTCCCCAGGACCAGCTCCGTCTGGACCGGGACGCGTTGGCCAACTGTACTCAGTCGGCCTGACACTACCACAATACGTAGAGACGTTTACCAACCTGAGGGCCAAAATCCCCCAGTGCTCTGATTCTGAAGCTCTTCACAGGTTTCTGCATGGGCTTCCCCTCAAGTCAGGGTGGATATTGACAAGCATTTCTCCCCTTTCGACTATGTCGAGTGGAAGTGGGATACTGTGCTGTCTTATGCCCTCACGCTGTGCCGTGTCCCTGACTTTTCCCTCAAGTGGGAGCCTGCTGCAGGCAACCAGGCGCCTGCTGAAGCCCCTGAACCAGCTGAACGCTGTGATGGAGGAGCTCAGTGCCATGGAGCAGTCCAAAGGAGCCTGTTTCACGTGTGGCCAGCTGGGACACTTTGCACGGGATTGCCCCAAGCGAGACCAGTTCCCAGCGACACCAAGGGTCCTCAGGGGGTTCTTCCATTCACCAGACCATCCACCTTCCCTCCTGGGGTGAGCCAGAGCGACCACAGGGCACAGCCTGGGTTTAGACCCAACTTCCAGGCTTCGGGCAAGGGACCATTCCAGCCCAAGGGATTCACAGGCAAGACAGGCGTCGGATGGTCAACGCCCTGTGGCACCTCCTAGCAGAGGAGGAGGAGGGAGAAGGGGAGGCAGACGGCATAGAGGATCAGCAGGTGCAGCCTTCAGTGGGGAGCTCGTCTTCAGATCATCCTCCTGAGCTGCCAAAAAACTAGTGGAGCCCCCAGGACTACGTCCAGCGGTGGAGTTAACTGGTTTGCCTGCTGTGCATGTCCGTCCTGTGAACAACTTGTCTGCCTCTGATTCCACCACCCCATTGGGCCCTCCTATTCCCAGTCAACTCTTGAAGTTCCAGGCTAGGCTGTTGAACGTGCCAGTCCCTTTGGCTCAGCCTTTATGTCTCTTCATGATTGACTCAGGTGCAGGAAGTAACTACATTTCCACTTCCTTGGTGCAGGAGCTGCATCTACCAGTGCTCCCCCACCCTGTGCCTGTTAAGGTCCAATATTCTGATGGTAGGCAGAGTAACTCACCTGGCTACGTGCAACTGCTTTTTCAAGTGTGCTCACGTCAAACCTTGTCTGTCACAGCAGATGTCATTCCACTCACTGCTGCTGATGTGATTCTGGGGATGCCATGGTTGGAGTCTGCTAATCCTGCCATCTTGTGGTCTGAGAAGGTGGTGCAGTTTCAGGATGGGTCAGTGTGGGACGCCACCACAGTGATTAAGGGGGGAGAAAGACCAGTCACAGAGTGCTGTTCTACTAATGAGGCTGTCAATGATGGGAGAGGGGTTGCAGGTGCCAAGGAGGACGTCAAGGTGCCTTCACTGGAAGAGAAACGTGCTGCATTACTTAAGCACGTATGGTCTGCCAATCACACCTTGTCTTACCTGGCTACTTACCCAGTGGAACACGTCTTTCTCTTACAGCTGGTTCCTAACTCACCCTCTGATGAGACTCATGGCCACACGGTGAATGCTGTGAACCCAGTACCAGCTGTCACAGAGGAGGAGCAGAAGCTGCATGATGCCCTTTTGGACAGGTTTGCTGCCATTTTTGAGGACAAAATGCCACAGTACCCCCTGAAGGGCCAATCACTCATGTCATCAAGCTTGTGGATGGTGCCAGGCCTCCCTTTGTTCCCATGTACAGGATGGGGCCAGCTGAGATGGCAGAGCTGAAGGTGATCTTGACAGGCTGTTGGAAGCTGGACTCATTCTTCCTGCCAATAGTCCTTTCAGCTCTGGGTGTTTGCTTGTCCCAAGCATGATGGTGGATGGCGGTTGTGCATTGATCTGAGAGGCCTGAACAAGGTCACAGTGAAGTCCAAGTATCCCTTGCCACGGATTGATGAGCTGCTAGAGAGGACAGCTGGATCATCTTACTTCACCAAGTTTGACCTTAGACACGCGTTCTGGCAGATCAGGATAGCTACTGAGGACATTCCAAAAACTGCATTCTCCACACCCTGGGGTCAGTTCCAGTGGACTGTGATGCCCATGGGGGCCTCCAACAGCCCAGCTACTATGCAGATGTTTGTGAATGCTATCTTTGGCCATCTGACAGGGAACTCTCTGCCTCAGATCTCCCCTGATCTCAGGAATCCCAGGTTCAAAGACATTGCCCACCTGTGTGACCCTGCAAGACCCGTGTTCAGGACCTGCGTGGTGGCCTACATGGACGACATCCTGGTGCACTCAAAGACGTTCAAGGAGCATCTGGAGAACGTGGAGGAGGTCCTGAAGGTCATCCAGCACTACCACTTGTCTGTCAAGAGGTCTAAGGTGGAGTGGGGGCATGAAGTGGGGTTCCTAGGGTACAAGTTGAGTTCCTTGGGTATGACACCTGACAATGCTAAGATTGCTGCCATCCTTGAGTGGCCTGTGTTGCAGTCTGCACATGATGTCAAGTCCTTCCTGGGCATGGTGGGGTGGTACAGGCGTTTTATCCCTGACATGGCTGCCATCTCCACCCCCTTGCTTGAGTTAATCAAGAAGGATGTTCAGTTTGAGTGGACAGATAGGTGTCAGCAGGCCTTTGACCTGTTGAAGCAGAAGCTCACATCCACCCCTGTGCTAGTGGGTCCCAACCCAGATCTACCTTATCAGGTTAGGTCAGATGCCTCTCAAGGCGCCATAGGTGCTGTGCTGATGCAAGACCATGGCTATGGACCACAGCCAGTGGAGTACATGTCTAAAACCATGAGCTCAGCTGAACGTAACTACCCTGTACACGAGCAGGAGTTGCTGGGTTTAGTGGTAGCATGTCACAAGTGGGAGCATCTGTTGAAGGGAGCTCAGTTTTCTGTGGCTAGCAGTGCTACAGATGGGCTAGGGCAAGAGTCTATCACCCTGATGACTGACCACAGGCCCTTGGTGCACGTGCTAGAACAGAGTAGGATGAGTAAGAGGATGGCTGGGTGGATGGAGTACCTAGGGGGATTCTATCCTTTCTCTGTGCAGTATGTCCCAGGATCACAGAATGTGGTGCCAGACGCCCTCTCTAGAAGAAGGGATCTGATGGGAGCATTTCACGAGGATCTGGATATTTGTGCTGCCATGGTTTCTGTAGTAGAGTGTGGTGCTGTCACCAGGGCACAGGCAGCTAACCAGCAAACCTCCAAGCTGAGCCACCCCTGTAGAGGCTAGCTTTAGTCACGAGATGCTCATTGACCAGGGCTCTGTCCCAGGGTCGACAGGCGTCCAGGGTGGGGGTCAGTCACTGCAGAGCAGTCTTAGGGAGGGTTCTGCTAGTAGCCAGCCCACTCTCACTACACAACCAAGCACAGAGAATCCTAGGAGGGGGAAGGGACGGCCCAGGAAGTGGATACTGGAGCCAGGGATGCTGACCAAGTCTAGAGGATTGGCAGCTGAGATCAAGGGGAAGTCACGTACACCTGTGGCTGATGTTCTGTCATCCAAGCATCTAGTCACTAGTCACCTGCAGGAGGGTGAGGTGCTGCAGCTGCAGCCTTTAGGACCTGGCAAACAGCTAGTCCTGCCTAACCCTATGAGTATAGCCCTGCTGGACGTGATTAAGGCCTTCACTAAAACTGAGGACCTGGCCACTAAGGCCATTCAGGAAGGAAGCTTTGGTAACAGACCTGTGGAGTACTGGGAGGGAGTCCTGTATGTCCACACCCAGGATGCAGATCATGTAGTAACCAGGAAGGTCTATGTGCCAGAAATGGCCATTCCCACTGTGTTGCATTGCTTCCATGACGACGTGACTGCATGTCATCCTGGGTATGCTAAGCTTCTCCATGAAGTACAAGAGAGGTTTTGGTGGCCTGGCATGTTTCGTGATATCAAAGCCTATGTGGCTTCCTGTGACTCATGCCAAAGGAATAAGGTTAGGACTCAGGCAGTGCCTATCTTTCCTATGGCCATGCCTATTCCCCTTCGACCCTGGATCAGTGTGACCATGGACTTCATTTGTGGCTTGCCTGTTTCTGATGCTGGCAATGACAGGATACTAGTGGTGATGGACAGGCTGTCTAGAATGTGCCACCTCATCCCCTGCAATGCCCATCTCACAGCTGCCCAGTGTGTAGAGTTGTTCATGAAGGAGTGTACAGATTGCATGGCATGCCACGTGTAATCATCACTGACCAGGATCCCTTGTGGATGTCTGGGTTTTGGAAGTCCTTCTTTGACATCCTAGACACTAAGTTGGCCTTTGGAGTAGCATACAGGTGTGCCAGCACGGGGGCTGTGGAGAGGCTGAACCGTATTGTACGGGAATGCCAGAAGCACTATTGTACCCATGATAACAAGGAATGGGACAAGAAACTTCCCTTCATAGAGTTTGCCATCAACAACTCACCCCTGGCTCCTCACCAAATGTCTCCATTTGTCATTTGCCATGGCCAGTGCCCCTTGACTCCATTTGACCTGGAGTTACCTGATAGGGATGCTGAAGGCCCCTTCAGAAGACGCCTAACCTCTGTCCACCAGTTGATTGCATCCTTCCAGGAAGCTCACAGTATGGTGGCTGCTCAGATGTTGCATGCACAGGACAAGTATTTAAACAATGCTTGGCAACAGATGTTGGCTACACACACCTTTGTGGCTCCTGGTGACCTGGTGCTCTTGGAGGCTAATCGTGTGCTACCTGAAAAGGAGCAATGCAGGAAACTGCAACCCTTGTGGTTGGGACCTTACCCTGTCCTGGACACCTTCCACTATGGGACTGTAGTTCAAGTCCAGGTGCCTTCCCACTGGAGGCTTAAGACTAACGTGTTTCACCTGGCCCAGCTCAAACTGTATAAACGCAATACCTTGCAGGGACGCCTTTCTGCTCCCTTACCATTTGAGCTGGATACTGAGGGGGAGAGGATATATGAAGTGGAGCAGCTGGTGGCTCACAGAGTCAAAGGAAAGGGTAGGACCAAGCAGCTGCAGTTTAAGGTGCACTGGAAAGGAGAGTTAGAGTCTACTGCCACATGGCTGTGGTTGTCTGACTTGACTCACTGCCATGAGTGGTCCAGGAGTATTGCCAAAGAAGGGGCTCACTCTTCCTTCTTGGTATACTGAGTTGGTGAAAACCACTGCTCCCCTTCCTATATCTCAGGACTAACGAATGGTTTCTTCGTGCATGCTGTGTGGTCCCAGATGGAGGAGGAGTTCACGTACCCCAACTTGGGCCTGGGCGCCACCACGGAGGAAGGGGTCACGGGTATGCATCCAGAACCCCAACCCCATGAGTTATGTGGAATCCCTGTTTGACAGTATTGTCAGGCGTGACCTTAGGAGGGGTCAGCAGATGGATACCATTAACAAGCTCTTGCATTCAGTGATCTCCAAGCAGGATAAGCTACAGGAGCTTCTTCAGGGGTTGTCCTTGTCCCAGCCCAGATGGGGAGTGGTGTTAACATAGCTCTCAGCTCCAGCAGCACTCCCATCATTCAGATTCCTCGTCATGTGGTACCTGTCAAGAATGTGGTGGCCTATGTGGATCACAGGAAGTGCATGGGACCTTGTGAGCATTGTGAGACGCTGGCCAAGGCAGTGGCTGCCCTTAACAGGGAGGAGGGGGAAGTGAGCCCTGAGGGTTATGTGGAGGAGGTCTTGTCTCAGTTGCACACCAGCCTGTATGAGATTGGCTCTCCTTTTGTGGGCCACCTGTTGCACAGGATGTTTGCCTTGACTCCAGGACCTGAGATTGACATGAGACCTGCAGAGGGGCAGGATATGTTGACCACCTTGCCTGAGGCTTTGAAAGGAGCCTTCATGCAGTTCCAGCCAGTGAGCATGGGTGAGGCCTCCTACATGGAGTTGTTGGAGTTTTCAGTCAGCAGGGAGACTTTGACTTGGCTCCTTCTTCTTCCAGCTCGGTCAAGGGGTGCTTCCCTTTGGAGACATCCAACCTTTTCTGCAGCCCAGGGTTGCCTAAGTACACCATGGAGCTCAAGGTTCGTCTGACCCCATTGAGGGTGTTGGTGCCTTTGATAGGTGCTAAGTGGTCAGTGGTCAAGACCTTTCTCCAGTTCTGGTGGGCGTACAGGTCATGGGTGAGCAGGCACAAGACGTCTTCTACTTGGGTGATGGATCCTGAGAGCCAGTCTGTGGTGCTTCTCTCCTACCCAGGGACATGCCTGCGTTATGTTGCCCAGATGGCAGCAGGGGCTGCAGAGACGTGCATGGTGCTGCAGGTCAGCAGGAACTGGCCAGACTTGGTTCACATGGTGGAGCAGTTTCCCTTGTTTGGGACCAGGGGCAAGGATGGTGTGAATGGGGATTGGTATAGCCTGTGAAGAACAGAGCTGTGCAGGAAGAGGATGGGGAAGGATGGGGGAAGAGCATGGAAGGTGCTTTGGATTGTGGTGTGAGGGGGGGATTCCAGGATGGATGATGGGGGGGGGCTCCAGTCCAGTTCTGATGTTCCAGTCCAGAGTTCCAGGTTCCAGGATGCTGAATGGAAGACCTTGTATTATGAGATGTGTTTATCTGGCTTTATAGTAGATAAGGTAGTGACTTGTTTGCTGTAGAGACCTGTGACTAGATGTTATGAGATAGGAGGCCCTGTTTTCAGGGATGTAAAAACCCATCTGCTTTTCCCAAGAGATGGTGGATTTCTGTTCAATGTTCCTCTGCCTTCAAGAGTTGGCTATTGGACCTGGGAGGTCCAGTTTTGAGGGGGAGATATGTAACAAGCAAAAATGACTTTGTTGTTACATCCTTTGTTTTGTGAATGTTTGGCTTTTATTCGAGGACTTTTGGATCAGTATTGAGAAAGTTATGAGGTTTCTAAGACGACGGTACTTGGAGCTGATACTTTGTCAGCCAACTGATAGGAACCCTCATTGGTCGTGGCCTGATCCACGTAGGGTTGTAGTTTGTTGGCTGATACTACTGATAGGAGCCCTCATTGGTCGTGGCCTGATCCACGTGGGGTTGTAGTTTGTTAGTTGGTACTATTGAGTCTTAAATGCTCCTTTGGGACTTCAGTGCTCACGACAGATTTAGGATCTCATGGAAAGATTCTGCCAGGCTGTGTGTGGTGTTGTTCTGTTTTGTGTGACTAGGATGGATACGAAGATCTTGTATAGGATTCCATGGTTCTGATTGGTTCTCTTCAGGCTAAGGTTGGAGCAAGCTCGACAAGCACGTCGATATCAAGGACGTGGGGTCGCCATTGTTGCTACGTTGGTTTTGATTCACCATGGTATAATAAAGCTTGGCTTTGTTGTCCAATCCATAAAAGCCCCTTGGCTATAGACGTCCTTCAGTTCCACAGAGGTCGTCTACACACGAGCTTGTCTTTGTGTCTACAAGGGGTGTGATTCCCTAAATCACGTGCTGTGGAATTTCCATCTCAACGTTGCTCGGATACTTGAAGTTCTGCAACTCAAGAAGGCAACCCAGGTAAAAAGATCTTTCATATTGGACTGTGGATGATGCTGATGATCATTTTTAGTCGTTACACTATGCTGCCTTCCCCCCCTGTTTGACGGCCACCAGGTTACCATGGTTCCCGCTAGTAGCGAAGCTTTCGGGAAAATTCAAAGCTCTTACTCAGTTCCCCGTGTGCTGGGCAGTTCACCCCATGCACTTTGACCTCAAAGCGGGTCCTGCCGAAGAAGAAAGTCACGGCAATTTTTCTCTCTTTCCCAAGGGATGTATCAGGGAGATTTACCCGCAATGTTCCCTCGTGTTGCATCCATGGATGTGTCACAAGCAGAGGTGGGGGGCCTGCTATACTCCAGATCGAGATTAATGCTGCTGTAGCATCTGCATGTGATGGGACAAACACGTGTTTTTTAGCCTTGTACACAGAAACATTCTCTCCTGCTTTAACGCAAGGAAAAAACGAATCCCTGCAAAGGATGTCCCCGTCGATTTCAACCTTCTTGTCAGCAGGATGCTTGCTGGCATCAAAAGGAGTGTTGCATTGCACCCCATATGACCGTCGCGACACCCGGCTGACGAGCACCTCTGGGTTTACCCCATACTGTACCGCACCTTGGATCACCGCGCTGTCAGGGTCAGCCGGGGGCCGCACGATGTGCTGCACTCTGCGCCCAAACCGCTCCTTGATGCGAGCGAACAGGTAGGGGGAGGCTGACAGGCCTCCACCTACCAGGATGGTGTCGCAAGGTGTGCCGCTTGCAGCTGCATCCTTCAGCATTTTCTCCATCAGGTGCAGTGTACGATTGACCACGGGGCCAAACACCGCCTTCATGATATCACAGGAAATCTCCAGCGCATCAAAGTCTGGGGGTGTCACAAGGTTACATTTCGCGTATAGGGAACAGAAACAGTCAGTGTATAATAAAATTATACTATATTATAACACCAGTCTCAACAAAGCTGGTCTATGCAACGTACTATCCCAGAACATGGGCCGGGATAAATCAATTAATTAAGCAATATATAGCACCTGGATGTTGGAATAGCGAAGAAAAGAACATTTGCAACCCCTTTTCCCATTTCTGCCCATCCCCGTTGCTCGTTGGCTGCATTGATTGACAATGTGCCGACCAGGAACGACACGTCCTCTAGAGTGTCCACACTGTGAGACGATACCATACAGACTGTGAGACTATACCGTGATATATGGCATACACGATAAATAAAGAATGCATTATAGGAACAACAACAGCATCAAGTAATGCAGAAGAAAACGGCATGCATTATATTATAAAGACCAGGGCGACCTTTCAAAGGTGAAACCAACGGGTAGGCATTGTCATAGAGCAACATATGTCTCAACCTAGCTTAATACCACTAGATGCATATATCCAAGAATAAATGGCATTATTGCTGTCTGTCCCAACATGCAACTCCAGCCACACATATGCATAGCCCAAACAAAATGCACATCACTTCAGCCACCATTAGTAAGGATGAATTGCTTCTCAATGGACATGTCTGCTTCCACCCGATCAATTTCACAATTGCAAATGCATGATAACGCAGGACAACAAAGGACGCTTGTGCTGGTCGATCATAGGACAAGCCTATTGGCAGAGCGCGCTGTGCATATACTACTATTAGTGATGCATGGTAAGCAAGGTCATGGTTAGGCCATTAGCCACGGAAGCATGTGCTATAATATGCAGCATACAAAATTTACTACCATAGACCATGGAATTAAAGCAGGTAAGAACTTTGCAAACCAGGACCCTGAAGCTTTACCCCACGAGGATGATCAAAACCTCTGGCAGTGGATTGATGTGACAAAGGGACATGAACACTACTAGTGGGCACAGCCCGGATAGAACGCTGTTTTAGACATGATAGCCAGCAAAATCCAAGCCCAGTGACAGTAGAAACCATTTGCGCATAAACCATCAAAGCAGAGGATCAGCCTGCCCTAAAGCTGACATACGATGCAGCAGACAAGCCAACCCCGCAAGGATGCTGGCTGCTTGTCAACAGCCCTTCTCTCCATGCGGTATGGCATCCCTCCCACCTTCCCCTTCATTGCTGCCCGCCCCCTGCTCCGCTGCCCACATGCGCGACAGGCTGGCCGGCAAGTCAAGGGTCCACGCATCCCCTGTCTGGCCGGAGAAGGTGCGCTTGTTTCGGTCGAAGTCAGTCATCAGCCGGGCCGCCTGTTGTTGATACATGTGGCATTTACACAGCGACCACAATGTGGGTGGGCCACCAGCAAAAAAAAGATGTCTTTCTCTAAGTTACCAGGCAACAGTTAACCAAGTAACAAACAACGAAGAACGTGCAGCTGGAACTCCAAGTCCCTCCAAACGTTAAGACCTCCCGCATATAAACGCTGGCCTTCCAATGCCGACCAGACGGCTGAGGTTTGGTGCTGAGGTTTGGTGCTCAAGCAATGCCCCTCCGCATCCAAGGACCCCCCCAAGTGCTCCCATAGATCCAAGTAACTATGGCCACTGTTGCAGTACAGCCCAAGCATGCACGAACCCACTTGCTCGCATCCTGTAAGTCACACCTTGCAAAGAACGCATGTTTGCGGAAGTGCGTGGAGATGAAACAGACCTGTGGAGGGGCCTCATTCACCCATCTGCTGCAGCCTCATTCACCCACCCAAATTCTCATTCACCCACCTGTTGCGGGTGCTGCTGCTTGAACGCAGCGTAGCAGGGCATCCTCCTCGCCAAATACTCCTCAAACGCCTTGTCCACAAACACGCCCCCGCACAGGTCGCCGGACCCTCTGCACACCTCGCACATCTGGGGGTCCCCCAACGCCGACTCGAGCTTGTGCACCACCACGTCCACATTGCCCCCGCCCGCGTCCACCACCATGGCCACCTTTGCGTGGTCCAGGTCACCGTTCCGCAGCATGTTGAACGCGTAGAGGGAGGCCGCTTCCGGCTCTAAAATCAGCAGCGGCGCGTGCTTGCTGCCGGCACCCGTCGTGTTCATCTTGACCATCCCTGCCTTGGCAGCGGCGCGCAGCATGGCAGCCTTTGCGGCCTCGTCCCAGATGGCCTGCGCGCGCACCAGGGCACATGAGAAGGGATGGACAAGCAGTCCGTGAGATGGCGTGCGCGCGCACTATTGGGTCCAGTGGGCAAAAAGTGAAAAAGAGCCCAATGGGTGACAGTGAAAGGTAGAAGTGAAGGATCTGTAGCGAATGCCCTGGGTACACGAGACAGCATGCACACAACACGTCCATAAGGTGGCAATAGAAGTTTGTTAGTTGCAAGCGGTTTGCAAGCAAAGACTCTTCTTGCCTATGGGTCCTACCATTAACAAATTAAACATGTGCAGCCACCCAAGCAGCCACATTAGTCTCACAGGACACAATACCTACAAAGCAAGGATGTGGTACCAGGACACCTCTTTGTACGTAGTAGTATCCACAAGAAAATTTAAGAGAGAGGACAGGGGGGTTGATGGGGAGGAAGGGGCCAGGAACAGAATGCCCTGGACCCAGAGAGAGGCGCACTGTGGAGGAGGAAGGGAAGATGCGTGTATGTGTTTGTAGATATGTGACCCCAAAGATCCCTTACAGTGATGGCATCCCATGTGGAATAAGCCGGGCTAATCCCTGGCACGTTCCTCCAGTCGCGGGCATGAAATTATAAGATGGAGTGTAAGTCACATCCCGATCGCACAACGACAAACCATGGCCGTACATGGCAGTTCTGCAGCCACCTACGTAATCATCACGCAAGAGGCATTACGACCACTCTAGTCTTGGCTGCGACGTACCGGCACTGTCAAGCACCACTGAATGTCATCATCAGCGACGTGGTGGCCAAACTTGGATCGAATGTCCGACATGGCCAGGCCGGACAGACCGCGCAGGTAATCAGCGACGCAATCCTCCACCGTCTTCCCTACAGGGAGGCGCACCGCCCAGTCGATGTTCGCAGCCGTGACAGATGTCCCATCGTCCGGGGTGGAACCAGCTTGGGAGAACATCGCCATCCTCTGCGCTTCATCCGCTAGGAGCAGCTTGAAGCGGGTGATGAGGTTGGGGCCTCCCGCTCGACCCTGTTGAGTGTCGAAGTGTTTCCGCACGGCGGGCCAGCCCCACGCCGGGGCCGGAGCCAAGGCGCCACCGCCTGTGTAATACAGGGCCGTGATCGTCTTGCAATATGTGCCAGCGCAATACTCGACCTGGTCCTCCCAGTCATATCGAACGTAGATATCGGCAGGATGGTCTCGCCTGCAGTAGGCAAATCCAGAGAACGTCGACCCGAAGTCGCATGCCACGACGAAGCGTGATGCGCTGGTGGTCATATTTGCAAACGTCCGTAACAAATGAAATAGATATCGAAGAAATGAAAACCTGTGGAAGTTCTAGCTGGATATACTGAATGGGATCACATTAGCTTTTCGATTGATGCAGGCATAGATCGAGACGAAATCACACCCCGACGCACAACGGGGCCATCCCCGCCCATCCATGGCCCTTCCCAGGTTCGGCCATCCTTCGATACTGGACACTTAAACTTTTGCCGAGATTGACGAGATGCACGTTTCACAGGAGCTAGACAGTCCTCGTCCTGAGGAATCCGGGTCCTGGTTTCGCAGCTTGAGAGGTTGCCGGCGCGGGTACGTGTGGTCTCAGGTTTGCAGGATAAATGGGTGATAGACAGGATAGGCTGAACCCGGCCAACGTCAATTTCCTGAGGAAAATGAGAACGCCGCTGGCGGCATCCAGTAATGAATTCTACCGAGTCGGGGTTTCGTGGGTAGGTAGAATAGGCTGCAGAAAGTCTTGCCATCGTGGGCACAGACGCACCGGCTGGGTTGCGTTGCTCGCACAAATTCGCGATCCGTACGTCGTTGGAGCTTCCACTTCTTTTTCGGGTCGATCTGTGGGATACTTGGACATTTCTTCCTTGACAAATTCCCCCTCATCAGCAAACACTTGGAAAACTTTCCCACGAGGAACACCAAATGTGGCGCGTCTGCACAATAATACATCCAAGTTCTCGTGAGTGCACACATTGTGGAAAAGCAATGATGCAATAAAATGGCAACAAACTTTGCCGGTATGTGCTGTCAAGCATGTACATCCAAGAGGGAATTGTAAGCTCCGAAATGTCACTTTCACCTTGTCATTACAAGTTGCCGCAGAGAGCACTTCGCAAACCCCTTCACAAGCGTTGTCTAAATGCGTTACAACGGTGGGAAGCAGTTCCTTGGCAACTTCTGCAGCAGTCCCTTCATTCTTGTACAACTTCCTGTTGATGTAACTACCGTGATCTTTCACTAATTGATCATCCTTCATGTATTTCAAGGCGATCAGTAATCGATATATCACCAAGTCTAGCCTTTGTCCACATTCCTTCAAGTGGGAAACACGTTCGCTGGAAATGCTCAAAACTCAAAAGCAGTCTGTGAAGTGTAGAAGTGAAATACCAGCAACCGACGACTATCTTGCGGCGGCCAATGTTCGGTTATTGCTGGCTGCCAGTTTATTGCTGCCGGCCTCATGCCTGTGCGGCGGTAATTTTACGTTGTATGGATGTGACGCTGCACCAGTCTGTGCTTTTTTACGTAGTAAGGTAATCCACCCGGCTAAGGGCCACCTTAATTGCAAAACTCCTGGCATTCGCAGGACTGGGCAGATTGTCATTCTGAGCACGGATTTGGAATCAGCGACATCGACTTCGCATGGTAAAATTCTTGTTGGGACCGTTTTGGCACGTTTTGGGGGGGTGGGGGGGGGGGGGGCGGGGAGGCAAAGTCGGGTTAAGGGCCACCCCTGTTTTTTAGCAGGAAAAAGCAGGGGAAAGCGGGGAAAGGCCTTGGTTACATGGCTAGCGGTTTATTAAATTATGTATTCTGCTCAGCATGCAGCGCCTAACACATGGTGGGCTTCCAGTTTGCTAGCTGCTTCCATTGACGGCTGAGAACCCTGAACTGAAGACGCAGAATAGCTGAGTGACAGACTTCGCGAGGGGATGGCAGAAGACACGTCCGGGCATCCAGCATTCTCCCAGAGGATGCTGGATGCTGGCTTAGTTGACTATAGGCACTTTAAAGCCCTCGTCATCGTCACAATGAAAGACGCCGAGGGCAACGCTCCCAAGGCAACCGACTGTAGAATTGTATCACCGGCGGGTTCCTTCTCGAGGTTGTTCCAGAGGAGAAATTGCGGGAATGCAGCTGGAACGGCTATCAAAAACTGTTTAAGAAAGAGCACGCTACCATCGATGCTTGGAAGCAGCTGCGACAGCTGGCCACCTGAATTGTGTTCAAGTTTTCAATAAAGTCTTTGCATGGTTGTGTGATTGATGAGCCGTGATTTGCCATGAAGTAGTCTAACTTATTATGGCACATCAAGCGACCACATAGGGCCACCTGAATCGTATTCAAGTTTTCAATAAAGTCTTGGCATGGTTGTGTGATTGATGAGCCGTGATTTGCCGTGAACTAGTCTAACTTATTATGGCACATCAAGCGACCACATAGGGCCACCCTGAATTGTGCCAAGGTGTGTGGGTGTGTCAAAAGTGTTCGATTGTTGTGTTACTTGCCATATCAAGCAACAACATGGAATCATAGATCCATTAAGACATATGAAGTGAGATCGACAACTATTCTATTGTAGTTGTGAAACAACTAATTTAGTTAGACATTAGTTACTTCCATGGTCGTGGTCGTGTGCGTGTGCGTGTGCGTGTGCGTGTGCGTGTGCGTGTGCGTGTGCGTGTGCGTGTGCGTGTGCGTGTGCGTGTGCGTGTGCGTGTGCGTGTGCGTGTGCGTGTGCGTGTGCGTGTGCGTGTGCGTGTGCGTGTGCGTGTGCGTGTGCGTGTGCGTGTGCGTGTGCGTGTGCGTGTGCGTGTGCGTGTGCGTGTGCGTGTGCGTGTGCGTGTGCGTGTGCGTGTGCGTGTGCGTGTGCGTGTGCGTGTGCGTGTGCGTGTGCGTGTGCGTGTGCGTGTGCGTGTGCGTGTGCGTGTGCGTGTGCGTGTGCGTGTGCGTGTGCGTGTGCGTGTGCGTGTGCGTGTGCGTGTGCGTGTGCGTGTGCGTGTGCGTGTGCGTGTGAGCAGGATTGAGTGTGGGCAAGGGCAAGTGCAAGGGCAAAGTATCTAGAACCTTGATGTCTAATCACTGCAAGAAAATGTCCTCAAATGAGGACATTTTAAAGATGGATACCGTTTGTAATAACTCACACACGTCAACACATCCATGGGTACGGTATGGAACCATTAACTTTTATGATATGCTCAAGAGTTGAAATGCTTTACTTCCATGAAATATCCTCATTATATAATTGTTTACGATTTATGAATGTAGGGGGGTCGTTACACGAGTGACCAAAAAGCACTCTGACAAGTCATGTTCAATGTGCTAAGAAAGAAGGCATGGCCAGGGCATGGCTGGTCCTGAAAATGCACTGAGGGTGCCCACAACATGTCTACGTTACACCCTCGCTATCCTAGACCCTGCAGCCTGCCAGGGGGGGGGGGGCACAAAATGTAACTGGCAGCCAGGGACGATGGTGCAGGCCAAATAGCAGGTGTAAAGCTAGCTCAGTCCAAAGAGTGAAACAAGAAGCAAATATTTGCGTAGGCCAAGGTGAGGTCCAAGATTGTCATTAGAGGCTTGGCTGCCACCACGGTGCTAAACCATGATGCTGAAGCCTCGCATTACATATGAAACATATTCTGAAAAGAGGCACGTATTGTAACACAATAACAATGTAAACATGACGAGCTCAAGTTTCCAAGCCAGTCTTCATCACTTGGACAAGAGTTATAGCGTTAGAAACATATGGGCATCTAGTCGCTCTACACGTAAGCCAGCCATAATTTCAATGCACAAGGATACACATTTCCATCACCATTCATCTTCATCATCCTGAACGACTCGAACACGCGGACAAGATAACGGCAGGCTCGAGCTACCATGGTCCGGATTCTCCCGATTTCTGGCCTGCGCTGGTTGTCTCCTTGATATGGGCAACATCCCAGCAAGCCTTGAAAAGCTTCAGGCAGTATATGTGTTAAATCAAACTACCACATTGCAATTAAACACAGCGACTGCTACTTGCTGCTGTTTTGACATCGCAAGACCGTTTACCTTTTCAGTGACGCAACGGGAAAAGAAAGCACTGTCCAGCAAACTTCCGTAATTCCGCTTTGTCGCCGTTTACCGAAACAGCGATAACATTTTTGTCGCGAGGGTTTTCTAGCTCCAACTCGGACCAGCCAGCAGCAACCTCTATTGGCACCCGTGATCATTACTATCATAATACGCCGTCTAGGTCATCTAGTCGCTCTACACGCAAGCCACGAACACGCGGACAAGATAACGGCAGGCTCGAGCTACCATGGTCCGGATTCTCCCGATTTCTGACCTGCGCTGGTTGTCTCCTTGATAATACGCCAACCCCTTCAGGGTGACATCCGTTGTCACGACTCCACGGCTTATGGTCGTCATAGGGAATGAACGCCGGTTCATATGGAACAGTGAACAAGCTGCTTGTCGTCTGTCGAGCTCTATGCGGAGATCGTAACCTTGTGCAACGATCGTTGCTCAATCCATACGATGCAAGTACCGACTGGATACATACGAAGCAACGACCGACAACAAGCAGCTGGAATTACGGCATGGCCTGGAGGCAACCGCTGGCCCTTCCCTTGCAGCTACGCCGCCATGCACCTGTTGTTAAATATTCTGGTCATTTCAAACCAAATTGCGCAAAATGCTGGGGGGGGGGGGGGGGGGGGGGGGGGGGGGGGTCCAGGGGTGGCCCTTAGCGGGTGTGGCCCTTAGCCGGGTGGATTACCTTACCAGTGTAGTGTAGAAATCTGCCAAAAGAGCAAACGCCCAAAGCCAACTTCCAAGACGGCCAAAGCCAAAGTCCAAGACGCCCAAAGCCCAAAGGCGGGCGAGTCTGGCGCGGCGCCGGCCATTGGGCCCCGGAATAAGAAATCCCGGGTCAGGGTACTTTTTCACGTACAACGTGCATTCCGGAAAACGACGACCTGGCCATGGCGGCTTGCGCCCACGCATGGCATTTACGTTTTCGTTTGAATTTTCCGACCAAACTCAGGAAATTGATTTTATACGTCCTAAAGATGATACAGGCCAATTTTTGGTTCGCGGGAATGCCATTTGCTAGGTGTCGGAAGCGTTCTTGCTGGAAAAAACTGCGATCAGGCCGGACGATAGAAACGTTGACAGCAATACCTTTCCGGCGTATGTTAAAGGATATATTGGTTTCTTTGTACTTATTATGATACATAGTAGTCATAAACGTGCAAGGGTGGCAAGAAATCGCCGAATCTAGCGACCATGCTGCACAACTTTGGTGTGCCAAAATGCGCCATTTTGCGGCCACCGCCTGGGCCAAGGTAATGCCAGCCATGCCAGGTACAGCTGATTTATCGTCTTCTTGTCGATGTTTGACGTTTATATACATGTTCTAGCTTGTGTAGCACATTCTTTTTGCATTATTCATGCTCTTTCTTGACCCTGGCCTGGCCCCTTTCTAAAACACCCTTCTTAGATGCTTCCCTCAGTCAGTTGACCTGCCATAGTGTGCTGGTGCTGATTTTTGGAGGCTGTATGGGTTTGAATACCCCCACATATGTTTCTCATATATTTCCCACACACATATTGCATGAGTGTGAGGCAGTTGGCTGGTCTCTGTGGCATCATCAAGCACGTAACTGGTGAGTAAAAGCTTCCCATTGTCAGCATGTGCCACCAGGTGTGCTGGCCATCACCTGGCAAGCTATAGCAGCTTAGGCCTAGTTTATCCTTGCTAGGGCAAGCTGCAACAGGCTTAAAATCACTAGTTTGTTGGTGGCTGCCTCCTAGAATGCATGCCTTGCGTAGGGTGTCCGTACCACGTTACCTACGTGCATGGACAAGGTGGCACCTGCACATAGGTGCCATGTAAGGGCAGTGTGATGATGCAGTTATGTTTCCCCATCATTGTGGAAGGGAAATGTATTGTGTGGCATGGTTGGTGGCCATATTAGGAGGTGGTATGCCCACCCCTACTCCCTTGGTTGCTTTTTACCAACGGTACACCTATAGGCTGCACTGGGTGTAACTGCTGGTATACCCACCCAAATGATGACCCTAATGGCTCAAACTGTTCAGCAACTAATTGTTTATCATCCCTGAAGTGGTCGGTGCCTAGCTCTTACAACATAATTCAAAATGCACATTCTACCCAAAATGAATACGCGCGTCTTGACCCCCCTGACTTTGACGGCAGTTATACATGGCCTACGATGAATATATGTGAGGTTGTGATATATCACGGCTTAGGGCAACTCATGGACATGCTTGGCCCCCAAGGACAGCCATTGGATATGGGTGGGTTGGATGGCATCTGGTTTGCAAAATTGTGAAGATCCAGCCGATTTATCGGCAGTATTTCTGCCCATTTATTGGTTAAATATACGGTCCCAGCGTCCTCCATTTAGGCGTTTTCGCAGGCATCAGGACAGCCATCTCGGCACATGTGTGGTTTACAAGAGGCCGGTGTTCAGCACAACCAAACCGGTCGGTCTACATCCACGAGCGTGTGACAAGCCAACACAACATGCGCGACGCGCCAGCTACGGCTCGATCGCCGCCTCCGCCAGGCAGGCGATCTCGTTGGGCCTGTCGAATAGCTGGATGTCCAGCCAGTGGGGCCCCTCGTCAGTGGGCACGGTCATGGCGTCGTCATCCCATCCATCATAGAAAAGCTTCACTGCTCGGCAGTGCACTTTCGGTTTGCGCTCGTGGGGGTTGTACGAATTGTCTAGCGACGCCGTCACGTACGACAGCAGCACGGCCTGTCGCTGCTCGTCGCTGGCATCGGTCCCCCCGTGGACGAGTTCCCCCCGGAGCTGCGGTACGAGTGGGGGTTGTAACGGATGACCAGCAGCGGCAGCCCCTCGCACGACTGTCCGAGGTTGAACAGCCGCACGAGCTCGCAGTACTGGTCGTACGAGCGGTGCTGGTGCTCGTCGACCTCGACGATGACGACGTGGGCGCCATCCGTGTATATGATGAAATCCGGCCGGCTCGCCACGCACTCGCCGCCGTGGATCCGCCGGTCGTGCACCAGCGTCCACCGGGCGCCGCGCACCTTCTGTAGGGCAGCGGCCACCTTCCACTCCTCGCGGTGTCGATGATTGTTGAACACGACGGGGTCGCAGTACACGCAGCGGTTGCGAAGGCGCCGTCGCTGGCCCGCGATCTTGCCCTCTGCTGGGGTGAGGACCACGGGCACCCCCGATCTCCACTCCCAGTGTAGACCACAGTCGTCGCACACGCCCGTCAGCCGCCAGTGGCCCGCCTCTGCGTGGGCGTCGCAGAAGCGCTCGCCATGATCCGGGTCCGCGTACGTGCCCACGGCCCGGCATGCCTCCGCCTTGCACCGTTGTCGCGGCTCAGGGACGGCGGAATCGGTCTTGTGCTCCGCGCAGTGGACGGTGCGTTTACCCACGTCGCCCCACCGCGCATACGCCTCACACCCGCTCGGGTGTTCGCACCTGGGATGCACCACGTCCACCATGTCCGGCGCGGCGTGCGCCTTGCAGAACCTGCCTTTCTTGGCGCCGCGCTCCGCAAACGAGGGTTGCGCATCACACCCGGGCGGGTGTTGGCACCTGGGATGCACCACGTCCACCATGTCCGGCGCGGCGTGCGCCTTGCAGAACCTGCCTTTCTTGGCGCCGCGCTCCGCAAACGAGGGTTGCGCCTCACACCCGCTCGGGTGTTCGCACCTGGGATGCACCACGTCCACCATGTCCGGCGCGGCGTGCGCCTTGCAGAACCTGCCTTTCTTGGCGCCGCGCTCCGCAAACGAGGGTTGCGCATCACACCCGGGCGGGTGTTGGCACCTGGGATGCACCACGTCCACCATGTCCGGCGCGGCGTGCGCCTTGCAGAACCTGCCTTTCTTGGCGCCGCGCTCCGCAAACGAGGGGTGCGCATCACACCCGGGCGGGTGTTGGCACCTGGCACTCACCACGTCCACCATGTCCGGCGCGGCGTGCGCCTTGCAGAACCTGCCTTTCTTGGCGCCGCGCTCCGCAAACGAGGGTTGCGCATCACACCCGGGCGGGTGTTGGCACCTGGGATTCACCACGTCCACCATGTCCGGATCGGCGTGCGCCTTGCAGAACCTGCCTTTCTTGGCGCCGCGCTCCGCAAACGAGGGTCGCGCATCACACCCGGGCGGGTGTTGGCACCTGGGATTCACCACGTCCACCATGTCCGGATCGGCGTGCGCCTTGCAGAACCTGCCTTTCTTGGCGCCGCGCTCCGCAAACGAGGGTCGCGCATCACACCCGGGCGGGTGTTGGCACCTGGGATTCACCACGTCCACCATGTCCGGATCGGCGTGCGCCTTGCAGAACCTGCCTTTCTTGGCGCCGCGCTCCGCAAACGAGGGGTGCGCATCACACCCGGGCGGGTGTTGGCACCTGGGGTGCACCACGTCCACCATGTCCGGCGCGGCGTGCGCCTTGCAGAACCTGCCTTTCTTGGCGCCGCGCTCCACAAACGAGGGTCGCGCATCACACCCGGGCGGGTGTTGGCACCCGGGATGCACCACGTCCACCATGCCATCCTCGGCGTGGTTCCTGCCCGGCTCGCCAATCCGGCGCGTCCCATTCTGCACACAGTGTTTTACGACATCACCGCGGGGCCCGCGAACAGAGCGTGGGTAAGTGACGGCGGCGCGTCTCCCACCACCACGTGCCCCTGCCCACCACGCCCACGCGCCCAACAAGGCCACCCACCACGCCCACGCGGGCCACCCACCACCACACGCACGCGCGCCAACAACCAACACACCAATGCATGCCATGTGAGACATCCGCGGATGCCACCCACGGCATCGACGCGCCGGCCACCCATGCAGGCCCCCCGCGGACGCCACCCACCACACCACCCACGCATGCCATCCACCGGCACACCCGCGCATGCCATCCATCATGACACCCACGCATGACATCCACCGCCGCCACTGCCACCACCCACCGCGCCCACGCATGCCAGCAACCACATCCCCGCGTGCCAGTGACCCACATGTCCATGCATGCCATCAGCTACGGTCCCCCCCGCGGCCCATCAATCGCCATACCCACGCACACCACCGACCTCCAGACCCACACATGCAACAAACCGCGGTGTCCACGAATGCCATCCACCACCACGCCCGTGCGTGACAGCAACCACGCCCACGTGTGCCAACAACCACGCACACGTATGGGACCAGCCACACACGCGTGCATGCCGTTGACCACCACGTCCACGCACGCCAGCAAGTACACCCACGCGTGCCATCAACCACGCGGCGCACGTGTGCCATCCACCGCGCCCGCGCATGCCACCCCCAGACCACGCATGCCATCAACAATAGGCCCACGCACGCCCTCGACCACCACGCCCACGCAGACGTCACGGACGCCACCCTCCGCCACCACGCCCACCAACCACCGCGCCCACGCATCCGATCGGCGGCACCCGCGCGTGCCATCCACCCCGCCCAGGCATTCTAGCAACCCCCGGGCCCTCGCACGCCCACAGCCACGCCCGCGCTGGCCCTGCCCCATGCCCCCCCGTGCCTGATCCACCACCACGCCCACGCGGGCCCTCAACCACGCCCTCGCATGCCATCCACCACCGCGTCCACGCCGGCCAGTATCCACGCCCGGGCATGCCACAGCACGTCGATGCCCGGGCGCATGCCAGCACCCACACCAGCGCGGGCCATCCACCACCCACGTGTGCACGTGTCACGTACCGGCTTCGCCCGTTTGGGGGCCGGGCCGAAATCGTTCTCGGCAGCACGATGCGCTTCGCCGGGCCCGGTGCCTGCGGTCCACTCCGTAGGACTAGTCACACGGTGTTTGCTGACTGAATGCGCAGCCTGTCCGTCACAAGGCCACATCAGAGGGGACATGTCACGCAAACGAGGGAAGTGTTTGGGAGGGTAGTGATCGGGGGACGTGTTTGTGAGGGTAGTGGTCTGACATCCCGCCCCGCCGTCCTTCCGTCAGGCACTCCTCTCTCTCTCTCCCTCTCTCTCTTCCTTGACTCCCTCCCTCCCTCCCTCCCTCCCTCTCTCTCTTCCTTGTCTCCCTCCCTCCCTCACCTCCCTCCCTCCCTCCCTCCCTCCCTCCCTCCCTCCCTCCCTCCATCCCTCCTCCCTCCCTCACCTCCCTCCCTCCCTCCCTCCTCCCTCCCTCCCTCCCTCCCTCCCTCCCTCCCTCCCCCTCCCTCCCTCCCCTCCCTCCCTCCCCTCCCTCCCCTCCCTCCCCTCCCTCCCCTCCCTCCCTTCCCTCCCTATGCCGCTGTGCGGCGGGTAGTCCTCGCTGGTGCATTATATGGCCGGCAGGCGAGCAAACGTGCAGGTTCGACAAGAACGACGCGAAAACAGCCAAAACAAACGTACGGACTGGCAACGTACCCGCTGTGCGGCTTCGCTGCGTCCACCCGACGCACGCGGGGTGTCTTTGCGCACCCCGCCTGGTGGCTGCGCCGGTTGGGCAGAAGAAGCCGCGGTACGACGCGGTGGGTGGGGCGGGTGGGACGGGGGTGCGCCAGAATGGGGGCTGCATTAGCGAGGGGAAAATGGTGTGTGCAGCGCAGCCGAACCAGGACATGACGGGCAGCACACCCAACCTCCCACACCCACCACCCCTCATACTGCATTCCCACAAGCGTGCATTTGCTAGGAGTCCCACCTGCACGGGGTGGCCACCAGCCGAGCGCTCCGCCTCGGTCTTTTTCGCCTTGCGCGCCGACTCAAGTCGAGTTTTTATTCTGGCCTCCAGGTTCTTCACCTGCACCGTCGGCCATCACATGCAAAGAAGACAAACACGTGCGTCGAGCAAGCACACGCCGGGCATCAGGGCGCGCGGGTCGCTGTTAGGTGGCAATCAGGCGTCGGGCGGGAAGGGTGGTGCGCGTGTGTGTGTGTGTGGGTTGGGGGGGGGGGGGGGGGGGGGGGGAGAGGGAAAGGCGAGTGTACTGCGACGCAGACAAGACAACGGGCAGGGGCGAGATCCTTCCCATGCGAGCGTTCGGCGGCTGCAAGCGACCTACCGCGGACTTTTGCCTGTCATCTTCCGGATCGCCGTCCTCTTCCA
>RPFO01000412.1:1114812-1119812 GCA_009746045.1 Mesostigma viride | reverse complement strand
CGCGAGACCGGTGGAGGGGTACTAGCCCTTGACATGGAGGTGCAGGGTTTGGCTATAAAAGGATGGCTCCGGCTCTGGCGAGCCAGGTTGTTTCTCGTCATACCACCAACATTGCGCGGGGAAAGTGAGGCACGGCCGGGCCACGGCAGCGGTGGGCCGGCCCCGCGCATTAACGTCGCGTGCGTGTCTTTCGATGATCGAATGCAGTAGTGTACACCATGAGAGACGGTGAACGCCGCGTCGACGGAAGAATGGTATAACGAAGGCTTGCACAGTGGGTATAGCGGACGAAGGAGTAACCCAGTGAGACGAATGACCGGATGGTAAGTTGAAAGCACGGCCGAGTCAGTGGCCGAGGCAATGCTGTGGACAATGGACGTACCGCGTGCATCCTTGGCGTTTCCAGCCGGACGCCGAGACACGATGTCCCGCGGTCAACACCTGGAAAGGTGCCGTCGTCCCCGCCGGCGGCACCAGCAGGGGCGTGCTCCGTGCCATGGACCACTCTCGTCGGACGAGCGACATCAGTGTCGCCTGCGGGGAAGGGGTGCGAGGGGCGGAGGTGGATCGTCAGTGCCCGCGGGCGGGCGTGCGAGGCGGGAAAAAAAAAACAGCGGCGGGAGCGACGAATCGAAGCTAGACGGCCAACGGAGCGAGTCTATTGCACGCGAGCACCTCACCGAAAAAGGCGACAATGCCAGCGAACAGGAGGACAATGAGTATCAACATGCACCGTCGCCGGTGCGCGCGATGCATCTTCAATGCTCGCCTCCATCGACGGGCGGAGGACGTCATGGTCGACGCACCTAGAGGGTTACTAAATGGCAGAAGACCGACTGCTACTTGTACACGAGTTCTACCCCGTAATTCGGTCTGTAACAGGGAATGGCCAAACGCGCTCGCACGGTGTCGGTTCAGGTACCCTTACTCTGAGCCCGATCGGGGCGTCGAATGGCGGCAGCAGCCGGAAAACGGCCGGGCACACGCTCCACGGGGCTACGCCGCATATAGAGGTGGCGGACAACACGAACCGAACGGCTTAAAGACGGTGGATATGGGGTCAGGTCAGCTAGCAAGGTTCGACAGCGATTGGAATCCGATGCGGCAAATGCAATGTCATTCGATTTTTGGAGCGATCAGCTCGACAGCGAATACGGCTTCCTTCGGCGATTTTCGACAGGGTGGCCTTTCGGCGATGGCGTTCCGAGTTTTATTTTGGTCGGACTTTTGATCAGGATAAAGGTGGCCAGTGTCCGCTCACGATGCGCTGGCGTGCCTGCTCTTGGATGGCTGGTGTCGCGCGACCGCCGCGTGTCACTCGATGCCTTTTTGTATGTGACCATTGTGATGTGTCGGGCGTGTACAGTAGCACAAACTCCGCCCTGGGCTAGAGATTCCAAACGACCTTAGCCGAACCTGTCCGGCCGGCCACAGCCTGTGATCCCCTGGATTATACAGTGCGACACGATTCCACGCACATCCAACTATGTTAACTCCAACTATATTTATTGTGCCGGACGGCTTGTTGACAGAATCCCGACCTGCACGTGGCGGCTGCCCATTGATCAACCTACGACGATCGTCGTAGGTTGATCAATGGGCAGCCGCCACGTGCAGGGGGATAACTTTTGCCGAACCTGTCCGGCCGGCCACAGCCTGTGATCCCCTGGATTATACAGCGCGACACGATTCCATGCATATACAACTATATTAACTCCGACTATATTTACTGAGCCGGACGGTTTGTTGACAGACTCCGTGTTCTGAAGTGCACGTGGCGGCTGCCCATTGACCAACCTACGACGATCGTCGTAGGTTGGTCAATGGGCAGCCGCCACGTGCAGTGGAATAGCCTTAGTCGGACCTGTCCGGCCGGCGACAGCCTGTGATCCCCTGCATTGTACAGTGCGACACGATTCCATGCATATCCAGCTTTATTAACTCCGACTATATTTACTGAGCCGGACGGTTGGTTGACAGACTCCGTGTTCTGAAGTGCACGTGGCGGCTTCCCATTGACCAAGCACGACGCGCTGTACGGTACGGTAGAACCCACAATCGACCCCGCCGGGTGTGTGGAATCTGTGGCACACGCAGGGTCTGTACAACCCGGCCTTGTGGACGACCGTGAACAACGCGCGTTGAACAATTTATGTCGGTGTGCAAATGTAAGCCGTGTCGCCCGGGCCGCTGTGGGCGACGTCGGCTCTTCCTGTACAGGTGGAGCCAAGCACGACGCGTTGTACGGTACGGCAGAATCCACAATCGACCCCGCCGTGTGTACGGAATCTGTGGCACACGCAGGGTCTGTACAACCCGGCCTTGTCGACGACCGTGAACAACGCGCGTTGAACAATTTATGTCGGTGTGCAAGTGTCGGCCGTGTCGGCCTCGAATTCTGCATCGGCATTCGGCAAATAATTTATCACTTGCGTGAACGAGGTTTTTTCTATCTATCTCTGCACGACAAGATGAGGTCGATGATTAATTTTTGATAGCTAGAATTTCGTCCGGCGATGTTGTTGGTGAGATAAGTAGATGTTGGGCGTCTACTGCTGGGCAGCTTAAACCGTTGCTAATTGATAGATAATTGTCCCCCGTCTGAGGCGGGGAAGCTATGAGTACCGACCTGCCCTTCAGAGATAGCAGCATGGATTCATTGTGCGATTCGAATTGGGAGAATATACCAGCAGAGCTGCTTGCACAGATAGTCAGTCATCTTTCTGTCGCTGCTCGCATTCGAGCCATAACAGTCTGCAAAGCGTGGGCTCGCTCGCTCATGCAACCTTGCCACTGGACAGTGTTGGATTTTGCATCGGTTAGAGAAAGGGACAGTATCCGATCTGGGCCGGGAAACAGTAGGTCATCGCAACATCGTGCGTAGTTCGTGAACATGTTTCCCTGCCTTTCTTGCAATGCCTCGGGGCCAGGCCATGCCGAAATGGGCCGCCCTGGCCTGGCCAAGCCGCTGGGGCCGCCAGACCAAGGGCCGGCGTCGACCTCGCTGGTGCCAGCCCATATATCGTAGTGAAAATCCGTGCTAACGTATACCACTGTTCCTGGCGCACTGGCGATCCAACGCCATACGTGAAGCGGAGGCGACCAGTGTTGTCCCACCCACGCTGCACGTGTGTCACGCGGAATTGCCGGTCATGGTGTTTACTTGCCATTATGTCCAGGTAACTTTGTCACATAACAAGGTGGCCAATTGTTTATTGTATCGATATACGACGGTGCACGGGGCTCTTTATTCCACAGCGCAGCGATTCTCGGCCAAGGCGGGAATATGCACAGTGTGGTCCACTATACGCAGTCAGATGCAGCGCGCCCTGGCGTGAATCAGTAACTCGCTCTAACGCCAAATCGGGAACCTAGCGCAGCAAATAACCATGAAGAATCAGAGATGTCTCAATCAATTAACCTTGCGTGCTAGCGGATGTCTTGGTTGCCACACAACCCACAGGGGAAGATATTTGTATACCTGAACTGGCAAATGCCGGAAACCGGCCGTCATCACTTGGCAGTATTTCCACGTCGTGGTACGATGCCTGGCTCATAGTTGGTGACTTGGCGTTCCATGTCTCCGCCCTCGACGACGGGATGCGCACGATCGCCTCGCCTGAAGGCGAGCTATGATAACTGATGACGTGCTGTCAGGGCGCGCAACCGCACGGGCCAACATGTTCAAATTACTGCCCCTTGAATCAGGGACCTGATTAAGAGCCCCAACCAAACTCGGCAACGCGCATACCGTTTTGTCTCATAAAACCACTCTCGCACGAGGGTTTTTGCAATAGCAATCCAAACGTAAATCAAGCACGAAGCCTCTTAGGAAGACGCAACGTGCTCGCTTGAAACATGCAACTCGGGGGCATCCGCGCATGCTTCCTCTCTGGCAATCACGTAGTGTGTGAGTTTTTTATCGAGTTTGAAACAGGGTAATATACTGAATTCGTCAGGCTGCAGGTTCTGGCCACCACCAAAATCTTCCGCCGTAATGTATGGCCTAGCCTCGCTTAGCTGAACAGGGATTGTGCTGGACTGCCTTTTCTCGAGCACCCAACTCGCCACCACAGGGCTTGGGCACTGTGGCAAGCATCCCCAATGCTCTGTTGACGAAACAGTTGACCGAAAGCAGGCAGCTATGGTGGGTGTCGTTTATCACTGAAAGCATGATTGACGAGCATCTTGCTACTGGCGTTGTGCCACAACCATCGGCAAAACCTTCCCCTCGGTAACGCCTCGAAGAAATACCCAAACACCACGGAGTTACGTTCAAACACGCCAATGGCAGCGCATGTTTACCACAAACCCGACCAGCACGATGCTCATGGTACCGCCGTCTACCGTTACGACGGACTCGGTTTTGGTCATTCACTTGCATCGTGCCCAGTTAGCGACGCGTTGACTCGGACCGTAAAGAAATTGTTCAACGCGCGTGTTCACGTCGTCGACAATGCCGGGTTGTACAACCCCTAGCATGTGCCACCAGATACGTACACCCGGCGGGGTCGATTGTGGATTCTGCCGTACCGTGCAGCGCGTCCTGCTTGGCTCCACCTGTACAGGAAAGAGCACGCTCGCCACAGCGCCGGGCGATCACGGCTGACATTTGCACCACCGACAAAGATTGTTCAACGCCCGTTGTCCACGGTCGTCCATACGTAAGCCGGGTTGTACAACCCTGCAGCATTACAGATTCCGTACACCCGGCGGGGTCGATTGTGGATTCTGCCGTACCGTGCAGCGCGTCTGTTGGCTCCACCTGTGCAGGAAGAGCCGGCGTCGCCCACAGCGGCCGGGCGACACGGCTGACATTGCACACCGACAAAGATTGTTCAACGCTATGCGTCACGGTCGTCGACAAGGCCGGGTTGTACAACCCCTGCAGGCATTACAGATTCCGTACACCGGCGGGTCGATTGTGGATTCTGCCGTACCGTGCAGCGCGTCCTGCTGGCTCACCTGTACAGGAAGAAGCCCGACGTCGCCCAGCGGCG
>RPFO01000412.1:1096436-1113357 GCA_009746045.1 Mesostigma viride | reverse complement strand
GGGCGACACGGCTGACATTTGCACACCGACAGAGATTGTTCAACGCTATGCGTTCACGGTCGTCGACAAGGCCGGGTTGTACAACCCCTGCAGGCATTACAGATTCCGTACACCCGGCGGGGTCGATTGTGGATTCTGCCGTACCGTGCAGCGCGTCCTGCTTGGCTCCACCTGTGCAGGAAGAGCCGGCGTCGCCCACAGCGGCCCGGGCGACACGGCTGACATTTGCACACCGACAAAGATTGTTCAACGCTATGCGTTCACGGTCGTCGACAAGGCCGGGTTGTACAACCCCTGCAGGCATTACAGATTCCGTACACCCGGCGGGGTCGATTGTGGATTCTGCCGTACCGTGCAGCGCGTCCTGCTTGGCTGTGCCCGACGAAGAGCGCCCAGACGAAGCAAACCGCAGCTTACCCAAGCGAGATGAACTCTTTCTTGACAGTCGTCCATGCCAACGTCGGCCAGCCCGGGCCAGGTAGCTGCCGCGGCCATGCCGCACCAGAATTTGAATTTTGTGCCCGGCAACGTTCCTAAAATGCAGGAATGGCTGGGCCGACGGCCGACGCGTGGCCCGTGGCCCATGGCCCGTCGCCCGTGTTTTTACGTGCCTGCGCCTGGCCTGCCTTAACGCTGTTACGCCCGAGCGCCGCGCCCAGCCTTTGTCATGCCAGCCTTTGTCATGCCAGCCTTTGTCATCGTCTGCTGAAAACAGATTCTGCTGTTTAACATTACTCTTTTTGGATGTGACCATTGTGATGTGTCGGGCGTGTACAGTAGCACGAACTCCGCCCTGGGCTAGAGTCCAAACGTCCAGCGGGGTCAGGTTAGCTACAGTAGACGCCACTGCACTAGTATTAGTAGTATCAGCCGGAATGTAGAACGAGCAGGCTTAGGATTCGCTGATACTCATTTCCCCGCTCACCTTTTGGTCCATAACTGGCTAATAAAAATATACCCATTTCCCCGAAAAAGAACGAGCATTAGCCTGTCACCGCCACACGTGTGTGTGCCCACCTTCATTAGGATTTGCTGATACTCATTTCCCCTCTCACCTCTTTGGTCCATAATTGGCTAATAAAATATACCCATTTCCCCGAAAAAAAAAGAACGAGCATGGCGTACAGCCATCCGCATCGGTAGGTTTACTAAATGATAGTGAGGCTGGGCGCCGGCCAGCTGCAAACGATAAATAAAACAAAAGAATTTTAAGTAACTAATTCCCGAGTGGAGTGAACTGTAGTTTTTGAAGCTACCAAACAAACAAAGAAAGTGTAAATAAATGTTATTTTCCTGTCACGTGTGCAGCTTTCTCGCTAACAAACGCGGCAGTGGGCACCATCACAAACGACAGTCCACGCGCGGAGTTGGGCACCGTCGTTGAAAGTCCGTAAAAGACTCCCGCCAGAACCGGACCGACAAAGTGTCCCCGTATGGGTGGACAGTTTGTCTCGCCATCGCTGACGGGGTCGTTCTTGTATACATTAAAAATATATTTACTTACAGCAGAGTGAAATCACTCAAACCAAAGCAAACGCCCAGCTATAAACTTATGTACATTGCGTGATCGCCCGCGTTGATCAGACGTGGTGCCTAGTAGCCGGGTGGACCAGTAGGGCACGCGCGACCCACGTGCTGTCGACGTTGTTGCGAGTTAGACTGGACGTAGGACGCGCCGTTTCGTCGACCATGGACGTGTGGTCGTGGGTGGAATCAGACACGGGTGCCCGAGGGCCGCAAACCTTCTCGCCGTTCGGAGGGCAGCAGCTGCGGATGATGATCGAAAAGGCGTGCGAGTCAAGTGCGGCCGCGGCCATGAAGTTCATGACGACCTGCTCCGTTGCCTGGGCGGACGTGTGGCCGACATATCGGGAGCGCCACCTGCGGCCCGGCCCTGACGCGGACAGGGCGTTATTGCACGTCGAATGGCGACTGGGCATACCCGCCGATCCCGGCGACTTCCGTTTCTCGGGGGCGTGCGTTATCCGGGTCATACTACACGACGGCGTCGACCCCGCCAACCCGCCCGTCGTCGACGACCTACACGGCGTGCGCCCGTTCATCGTGGACTGGCGGAGGTTCCCGGGGTTCCTGGCCAGGGTCCCGCTGCACCCGGGTCGGCGCACCGCGTTGTTGCTTGAAGTCGCCGCGGTGGACGGCCCCGTAGTGACACCACCGCACGGCACGGGGCCGCTACGACGCAGGACCCTGTGCAGGCACGCGGTGATCGGCGCCCTTGTAGCGGCGAGTGCGGCCGGGCGTACGTACCCGTGCCACCTGCTGGTTGTGGGGCGCGACCCAGCCATCAAGGACACCTGCCCCCGCGAAATCCGGCAGGTACCCGTTCCATACGAAACGCGCGTCGACATTGAGGCCGCCCTGGCAGGCTGCCCGGGAGTACCGGGCCGCGATCCCAGGGACCGTCTCGTGACTTTCTTGGGCGCCGAGACGGTCGCGCTTGCGACGGGGTTCCCGGTGGGGGTAAAGAGGGCCGCTGACGGCTGGCTGGGGTTGGATTGGTCACCACCACGCGTATTAACCAAGAGGTTCCGCTCGCCATTCGGTTTTCGCCGACTCCCTATGTTTTTCGAGGTCCCCCAGGACACCAAGCTGCTGGCATCTCACGAGGCGGCGGACGCGTTCTTCGAGCGACTGCACCCCATTGCAGCCGGCCGCGTGACAAGCCTTGTATTGTACACGGAGCGTGATGTGTGGTTTCCCTGTTCTGGTCATTGCCGGTGCTTTCAGGACGTGGTCCGCGATGTGCTGTTCGTTGGGGAGTGCGAGATCGTCCCAGAGTCGCGGGTGCGGGTGCTGATGGACGACCCACGACGCACGGATCGGGACCCCCGCTATCCGTTTCGAGACCGCGTCGTCTATATTCACGAACCAGCCGGTGCGGGTTCCATTCCCTTGGTCGAGGTTCGCGAGGTGACCCGATGGGACGCCGAAGAGGAGGGGCGGGGGAGGCGCCTGCGGGTTGTCGGACACGGGGGCTGGACCGACGGCTACCCGGACATGGCCGAGTGGAAGGCAACGTGGCCCATTGTGCTGGCCGGCGACTTCCTCTACGTATACAACGAGGTAACCCCCTCCCTCCCCCCCCCCCCCCCCCCCCCCCCCCCTCGACCACACAATGAAGTGATGCCCACGTATGATCGACTCTCTTTCTCCACGGTGCCGCAATTGCACGGGTGACACATATTGCATGGACACAGCCATCCGATGACGCATGTCTGAGGGGTGGTGGGAGGCTAGGCTTTGCGTCGATGCGGTGCGCGCGGTCTGTCGGCCGCTTGGCTGGTGGACGCGGTGATTGCCCAGCGGACCGGCCGTTGGTCGCCAGGGCCAAGCGGTCCAACAGGCGCCTGCCGGCACGGCCGAGTTCAGCTACGGCTATTCGGCGGACTGGCCAGGCACGCCGCAGAACTGGCTGGGTGGGCCGAAACTAGTCGGCTTGGCCCGCCCACGCACCCGCCCGGATGCTTGGGCAAATAACCGGGTGCTTGGAAACAGATTCGGGCATGGAACATTGGCGGTTGCACGGTTCTACCACCTCGCGCTTTGCCCGGCCTGCCGCGTCATTACATGACGTATCCGATGGTAGACATTGGTTTGTGATTTCGTTATATGACGTATCAGAGGGTAGGTGACCATAGGCACGCCAGCGGGGCGTCGTCATCAAGGAAACAGCCAGCGCAGGCCGGACGTCGGGAGAAGCCGGACAATGGTAGCCCGTGAGCATGCCGATATCTTGTCCGTGCCATCGAGTCGTTCATGACGAGTAAGACGAACTGTGATGGAGACGTGTAGCCTTGTCCATTGACATCGTGGCTGGCATATGTGTACGCGACTAGATGGCCTATACGGCGGGGCCGGCAACAGCACGCTTGGACAGGGCGCGTGTTTCGAGCCTAACTGGCCGGGAGTATCCTGTGGTGAGCACCATTCCTGCGATCGCCCTCCCACTTTACGAGGAACTACTCGCAAATGGGAAGCCATCGAAAAGGGCTAGCCAGTCAGCCGTCACGTCAGCCATTCCATGCTTCCAAACGTCCAAGTACCGTACAAACTGCAACCAAAGGCAAAAAACTGATCAGGTGGACGGCACTCTCAGAGAAAGGCAGGAAGCTAAGCACGATCACGCTCATGGTTGCAGCAATAGTCATCAAACTGGGCGAAGCTGGTACGATTGTGTGTCGGGCCATTTACCGTGGGCACTGGCTATGGTCGGGCGACAATAGCGCTGTCAGGCAGGGGCATGACTGGGGAAACCCCAGTGCTCTGATTTGCCAGCTGCAATGGGCGTGCCAAAGGGCACACATACGTGCGGGACATGTCCGCCCGCTGCCCGGCCATGTTTGCTTGCTGAATTGCATACTGCCCGTCTCACCGACTTCCCAGCCCTTCTCAGTGCATTTTTGGGCGTGTCGGCAACAACTCTGCTCTGCTAATACGCACCCACCCACCCACCCACCCACCCACACACACACACACACACACACACACGCCCACCCACCTACCACCCGCCCACCCAACCGACCGATGCACCCACCCACCCACCCACCCACCCACCCACCCACCCACCCACCCACCCACCCACCCACCCACCCACCCACCCACCCACCCACCCACCCACCCACCCACCCACCCACCCACCCACCCACCCACCCACCCACCCACCCACCCACCCACCCAACCAACCAACCAACCAACCAACCAACCAAACAGCCAACCAACCAACCAGCCAACCACCCACCCACCCACCCATCGGATCCATCCATCCATCCATCCATCCATCCATCCATCCATCCACCCACCCACCCACCCACCCACCCACCCACCCACCCACCCACCCACCCACCCACCCACCCACCCACCCACCCGGCCACCCACCCGGCCACCCACCCACCCACCCACCCACCCACCCACCCACCCACCCACCCACCCACCCACCCACCCACCCACCCACCCACCCACCCACCCACCCACCCACCCACCTACCCACCCACTCGGCCAACCAACGAACCAACCAGCCAACCAACCAGCCAGCCACCCACCCACCCACCCACCCACCCACCCGACCAATCAACCAACCAACCAACCAACCAACCAACCAACCAACCAACCAACCAACCAACCGACCAACCAACCCCCAACCAACCAACCAACCAACCAACCAACCAACCAACCAACCAACCAACCAACCAACCAACCAACCAACCAACCAACCAACCAACCAACCAACCAACCAACCAACCAACCAACCAACCAACCAACCAACCAACCAACCAACCAACCAACCAACCGACCAACCAACCAGCCAACCAGCCAACCAACCAACCAACCAACCAACCAACCAACCAACCAACCAACCAACCAACCAACCAACCAACCAACCAACCAACCAACCAACCAACCAACCAACCAACCAACCAACCAACCAACCAACCAACCAACCAACCAACCAACCAACCAACCACCGCACCCACCCACCCACGCACACCGTCATTGCCTGGCCCGGTGGACATCCATGCGCAGGTTGGTACCCCCTTCTGGGGGCGCGATTGATACGCTGGCGAGATGTCGACCTCCCGTGCCGAGGAGCTCACGAACCGGCCTCATACCCTCGTGGACCTGGTACGTGGGACCTACAACTGAGTGGGTGCCAACGTGTTCCCCACTCGCGGGACAAGGCGCGCGGCTCCCCCACCAGTTCTGCTTGCCGTCCCCTTCCCTGAGGATAAGCCGCGGTTCCTCTCCCGTCGCAAGCGCTTGCACGACATCACCTGGACGCTAGCTGGACGACGACCTGACCCCCGCTCAGCAGCAGCAGCGGTGTGACCCGTTGCCCGAATATCTCCGCCACGAGCAGGACGCCCCAGACGCCCACGGTGTACTGGAGGGGCCGGGAACTGATGATCGACCACAGGACGTGGACGCCCCCCCACGGGCTAGAATATGCTGCTTAATAGCCCTAGACGGAGTCGCTGCCGGCAAGGTAGCCATGCTTAGAATGCTTGCCTAGCCGTGCCAACATACCTAGTCACCTGCCCCGCTAATGCACGGTACACAACCAGCCCAGTGGCCCCGGCCTAATCCTAGTCCTGCCATGCTACGCCCCGGATGTGATATCAAAGAGACAACCAGCGATGATATGTTTCCTTGCCCACGCTCCTTGTTATGACACGCTCCGATGGGTCTCATTGCGTCCACAGTTTGACGGGACGCTGGCACATCCGTTTAGCTAGCGCGCCCGACCGCAGCTGTGACATGCCTTTGGCACGAAGGAGACGGGGGGTCTCTGCCCCGTCCCCTGCCGTGCGCACACGGGGAGTAAGCGCCCTGTGCTATGTAGGCAGCCAACCCCAGGGGTCCCGTATAGCGTGCTTCGTGGAATTCATCGAGGTGCACGTGCATTTGTGCACCCATACTAGGTGGCAGCTATCGCGTAGACCCGTCAGCAGGGGGGGGGGGGGGTGGGTGGGGAGCCAAGTATTAAATTAAATTAATATTAACTCACAACACGTCTCCACCGGGAGATCATGTAGCTCGTATTCCTTGATGGATGGGTGGGGTGGAAGGAGCCGCGTAATCGAACTAACCTAACTCCAATCTAGCTAATCTGGAAAAGCCCCAACTACCCTACTCGTCGTGCAAAACGCCTCGTCCGCTGGTGGTGGGGGGGGGGGGGGGGGGGTGGTTTGCCCACAGGGTCGGGCGTGTGGGCGTTCACAATCCGCTTCCACCGCATCTTGTTCTGCATGGGGGTCCAAAGAAGGGAGAGGTAGTGGGTACAGTATTCAAACTGGGCCGGGAACAGTAGGTCATCCAGCAACATCTGTACGTAGTTCGTGACGTGTTTCCCTGCCTTTTTGGCAATGCCCTCGGGGCCATGCCATGCCGGAATGGGCCGCCCTGGCATGGCCAAGCCGCTGGGGTCCGGCCAGACCAAGGGCGGCGTCGACCTCGCTGGTGCCAGCCATATAGTGTACTGAAATCCGTGCTAACGTATACCACTGTTCCTGGGAACAAACCGTCCGGCACAAGAAATATAGTTGGAGTTAACATAGTTGGATGTGCATGGAATCGTGTCGCGCTGTATAATCCAGGGGATCACAGGCTGTGGCCGGCCGGACAGGTCCTGCCAAAGTTATTCCCCTGCACGTGGCGGCTGCCCATTGACCAACCTACGACGATCGTCGTAGGTTGATCAATGGGCAGCCGCCACGTGCATTTCGGGATTCTGTCAACAAACCGTGTCACATAGGAAGGAGTGACTATGTACTCCGGACTATGTACTCCGAGAGTACATAGTCCGGAGTGACTATGTACTCCAAGAGTACATAGTGTGGAGTACATATAATCCGGGATTTCCGATTAGGGGACTGCCGACGCGGTGAGACACGCCCGTGTTACATAGGAAGGAGTGACTATGTACTCCGGACTATGTACTCCAAGAGTACATAGTCCGTCCGGACTATGTGCTCCGCGAGTACATAGTCCGGAGTACATATGATCCGGGATTTCCGATTAGGGGACTGCCGACGCGGTGAGACACGCCCGTGCTACATAGGAAGGAGTGACCATGTGATCCACACGATATACTCCAAGAGTACATAGAGTGGAGTACTATGTGCCTCCAGTGCAAGCAGGTATTCTCTGTTGGTTTTTAATATAGTCGGATAATTCTTCATAGGGAGGGCGGGAAGCTGCCGGCGCATCTTAACGTTGATCAATGGGCTGAGCGGTTGTGTTATTTCGCCTGTCCGCACGGGTGTGTTCAACAGGAAAGACGCGAGGTATGGTTCGAACCAGGCGTATTGGAGTCGCTTCGGCTGGCGGCAGCAAGGGAAAGGGTCCCATGAAGAAAACGCGCCCCAGTGTTCCTCCTGGCAGTAAGGGAAGCGCGTCGTGTGATCCCAATGACTCATCGATCCCAATGACGCCCCCGCCAACGTTATCGTGGTGCCAGAGACAGCGGGCGGTAACAGCCGGGACGTTCGGACTTCCGACCCTAACAAAACTAAACTGTTAGTCGAAGCTTGTCCCAGAAAAAATTGCTGTTGCGCTACTTGCAACGCCGACGTGCATGTGAGGATCTGTTTGCACGGAACGACAAAAAGGCAGACACTTAATCCCTGCCTCCACCCTCCCTCGGCAGCTGGCTTCTTCCTTACTCCCCTCCCTTCTTCCCTACATTGGATTCTTCCTTGCGTGAACGTTTGCATGCTTGTGTGTTTAGGTGCCTGCCTGTTGGCCTGCCTGCCTGCCTGCCTGCCTGCCTGCCCGCCTGCCTGCCTGCCTGCCTGCCTGCCTGCCTGCCCGCCTGCCTGCCTGCCTGCCTGCCTGCCTGCCTGCCTGGGTGCCTGCCTGCCTGCCTGCCCGCCTGCCCGCCCGCCTGCACGCCTGCCCGCCCGCCTGCCTGCCTGCCTGCCTGCCTGCCTGCCTGCCTGCCTGCCTGCCTGCCTGCCTGCCTGCCTGCCTGCCTGCCCGCCTGCCTGCCTGCCTGCCTGCCTGCCTGCCTGCCCGCCCGCCCGCCTGCCTGTTTACTGACCTAGACAGCGGTTTGGTATGCGTACAGATGGCCTAAGACTTATCCTGTGGTACTATATGATATGTGTTTCCCTGGTGCGCTTGCAGATCCATCCACATTACGATCTCGTGAACCAGCATTTATACATCCCCTGAAGGACTGCTGTGCCAGGAGTCTTTACTACTGTCGATCGGCTCATAATTACACCCATCAGTGAGCCTGGTCAGCAATTGTACGCTGTGGCATGCTTTCAGTAACCGTTACCACCATTGCAACCGTTGGCATTTTCATTTCATCACGAGTGGGGCAACTAAGTTCTTGATATTCGAGGGCTTCATGGTCCGGGGCTCCCCGGCGCAACCACGTGCAATTTTAGTTGATTAACTGGAGTACTTGGATTAGTAAACTGTTTCAGATGGGCTTGCTTTGCAATGGTAGTCTCACATAGTTGATCGCCGAGTTTATTAATCAATCTGGATGATTATTCTCGTGTCCCCGTTGGGGGACCACGCAGCACTGAATTCCCCAATTAAGGTATGGTCCATGCTTCTTCCCAAGACATCAATCAATGAATAAATAATGACTTAATCACACACGTGTCGTGAGGGTGAGATGAATACAACCCCAACTATGATCACTGTGTTGTGCCCATGCCCGTTAATTAATTAATCAATTAAAATCATAGCTCCACGGGGAGCATATGTAACACGTAGCCCCGACAAAGGGGCATCTATTGGTTTGTAATACAAGCAGGGCGACAACCCGCAGGCGTAGGATGTACAACTATCTCCTGCTCGGGGGTGCACTAGGTGCACATGCACCTCCGTGATGGAAACATGCCTCCTAAACGTACAAGCACAGGCACCCAGGGGGGGGGGGGGGGGGAGGGGGTGAGGAGAGGGCATAGAAGGCCTGCATGACATATGGGGTGGAAGGTACGTGTCTAGGCTATAGCTGGTGTACACATGCCGGTGCCCTAGCATTTGTATATCCACGCTGATCTTCCAGCCCATGCCTGGCCCTCCTTTGAGCTCAGAGAGATCATGGCGGTGCAGGTGCCTTTGTGCACATAGAGGAGGTGTAGTTTACATCCTAGCCCTTGCAGGAAGTAGCCAATAATGTATTAAAAGCCATATGAAGTGAGACAGCTAGGCCTGGACGCATGGCGATCAAACGCCGTGGAAGGACTAGGGTAGTTGTCTGAGAGGAAAGACGCGAAGGCCGCGTGGCTATCTCTAGGTAGACCTGCATTGGGAGCCATATGGCCCTTGTCAGGGATAGGTGCTACACGTACTCCCTGCATGGCAACAGAGTAATGTTCATTAATCAATTAATTAATTAATTAATTAATTAATTAAACTCGTGCTCCCGTTGGGGAGTCACGGAGCACCGAAGTGCTTTTAATCCCTGTGTGTGCACTACAGGAGAAAGGGCAGAGACCCCCAGTCTCCTTCATGCCAAAGGCATGCCACAGCTGCAATCGGGCGCGGCTAGCTAAAAGGACAGGCTAACGATCCGGCAAACTGTGGGTGCAATAAGACCCATGTGAGCATGTCATAGCAAGGAGCGTGGGCAAGTAATCTGAACATAGCCAGGGCGTAGCATGGCTGTACTAGAACTAGGCTAAGGCTATGGCTGGTTGTGTACCGTGCGTTGGCGGCACGTGACTAGGTGTGTTGGCACAGCTATGCAAACATTCTAGGCATGGCTGCCTTAGCGGCAGTGACTCCAATGGTTACAAGCTAGGGCTATTGCTATTCTAGCCCGCTGGGGGCGTCCACGTCTTGTGGTTGATCATCAGGTCCCCGCCCCTCCAGTACACCTTGGGCTTCTGGGGGTCCTGCTTATGGCGGAGGTATTCCGGCCACAGGTCGCGTCGCTGCTGTTGCTGAGCGGGGGTGAGGTCGTCATCCAGCGTCCAGGTGAGGTCGTGCAGCCGCTTGCGACGAGAGAGGAACCGCTGCTTATCCTCAGGGGAGAGGAAGGTGAGCAGGACGGGTGGGGTGGCCGCCTTGTCCCGTGAGTGGGGAAGGCGGTGGCTCCCACGCAGTTCTGCCTCACCTACCAGGCCCATGAGGGTAAGAAGCTGTTTCTTGATCTCGTCAGCAAGGGAGGTTGACGTCTCACCTGGCTTCTGGGGGAAGCGACGTAGCACCACTCGGCACTCGCGGCGAGCGCGATCGGTGACCTCCCGTTGCTGGGCCTGGCGGTGGTCCTCCAGCTCCTGGAGCTTCGTGGCGATGGCGTCGGTGGTGGAGGCGGTCGCTGTCCGCAGCAGGTCCGCGTAGGAGAGCGGGAGGTCACCAGCATCCTGCCGGGGTGGCTGGGAGGCAATGGTGGCCGTCTGCTCCGCTAGCTTTGGGACCTGTGTGGCCAGGGCCTCGGTGTGGGCGGTGATGGCCTCAAGCTTCTTCATGAGCACGCCGCACTTGCCTTCCACCTGGTTAAGGCGAGAGACAAGTGCAGCGATTCATTAATCTGTCTTGCATATTGCATGAACTGAGACAATGGTGGCATGTGTGCGGACCACGATACAACAGTTGGGACATGTCATGCTGGCAAGGATGATGCATGAAGAATGTAACCCTGCGCTTCCTATGCAGATAGTCACTCTCTGTCATGTTCCTCATTAAATAATTCATTACATGGCTCCATTGGGGGTACGTGTGGCACATATCCCTGAAGCTGTGCATATGGCCTTTAATACATTGTGGGCTACTTCCTTGCGAGGGTAGGATGTAATGTCAGTTAAATACACCTGCTCCATGTGCACGAAGTGCACCTGCGCCACCGTGATGTATCAGAGCACAAAGGAGCCATGCCCTAGCCGCTGTATAGCAATGCTGATCTTCCACCCCATGCCAGGTGAGGCCCCCCTTCGGCTCAGAGAGAGCATGGTGGTGCATGTGCCTTTGTCCACCTATACGAGGTGTAGTTTACATCCTATCGTCGCAGGAAGTTGCCTGTAATGTATTAAAAGCGACATGCCCCTTCTCAGGGATATGTGCCACCACCACCACCACCACCACCGCCGCCGCCACCACCACCACCACCACCGCCACCACCACCACCACCACCACCACCACCACCACCACCACCACCACCACCACCACCACCACCACCACCACCACCACCACCACCACCACCACCACCACCACCACCACCACCAACAACAACAACAACAACGACGACAACAACAACCACTGATAAAAACAACAACGACCACAACAACAACAACAACGACAACAACAACAACAACAACAACAGCAACAACAACACCGACAAACAACAACATCAACAACAACAACAACAACAACAACAACAACAACCACAACAACCACAACAACATCAACAACTACAACAACAACAACAACAACAACAACAACAACAACAACAACAACAACAACAACAACAACAACAACAACAACAACAACAACAACAACAACAACAACAACAACAACAACAACAACAACAACAACAACAACAGCAACAGCAAATATGTACACCAAGAGCAAGGTTCCTAATTTATTAATTAAATAATGTGAACCGACACTCGTGCCCGGACCGCCGTGGATGCGCGGGGCATTGACCCCGCCGGACGGACGGATGGATGGGTGCAGACAGGTCTGCCGGGCAAAGTTACTGGTACACCACTTCTACCTAATGAATCCATGTAACGGCGTGAGAGGAAATACGCGAAGGCCGCGGGAGCGGCGTGGCTATCTCGAGGAAGACCGACGTGGAGAAAGAGAGAGGATAAAAGGAAAGGGTGGCGAGGAACACACACGCACACCGGCGTTCAAAAGTGGGGGTCCATCAACGCTTGCTGGCATCGGGGCCACGCGCCGGGTCAACGTTGGTTCTTAAGCTGGTGCCATCATGGCCTCCCTATGTACATTTATGCAACGCATACATTAATAATTCTCTCTGTTTCTTGTCGTGGCTGCACCCCCCCCTCCCCCCCCCCCCCCCCCCCCTGCATGGTCGCCATGCATTGCACAAAAGGGGTCACGCTCGACGAGGTGCTGGGACGTCTACTTCTTGGCTTTCACAGGTGAAACGCCATCGTGAAGAATGCCCTGGATCTCCGGGGGCACGGCGTAGAAGAACAGACGCCGGTTGGGCTTCCTGTACGCGGCCCCTGCGTGGACGAGTGCACCGTGCCAGATGAGGAGATCCCCGACCTTCAGTTCCAACACCCTACGCTTGACGCCTTTTACCGACCGCAGGTCCTCCAGGTGGTGGTGCAGGGTGCTATTCTCCCAGTACACAAACTTGGTGCCTGGCTCAATCGCGAGTATGAAGGACAGCGGGTATCGTGCTCCCCACTTTGACACGGCGCGGATGTAGTCGGCGTGGGGGGCCTGCTCCTCGCAGTTCGCATCGCTGGAGAGAATGTAGGGGAGCAGGGGGATGTAGTCGGCGTCCATGAAGCGGTGCAAGGTGGCGGCGCAAAACGCAAAGACCCACTCGACAGGCCCATTCGGAAGGAAGCCCATGTTTCGGCGACCATCGCCGTCAGCTCCCTGCCCGTGCCGGTCGAACTTCTGGAACAGGCCAGTCAGTGTGACCTCCAGGCTTTGCGCCCTCAGCCTGCTCACCTCGTCGGAATCGTCTGCGACGAAATTCTCGGCGACGTAAAAGCCGCGGTCGGCGAGCCCCTGCGCGCATTTGGCCGCGTCCGAGCCCGGCGCCGCCAGTTCCTTGCGTTTCAGGCACCCGTTCACGTACAGGTCGCCTTTCTTGTAGTTCTTGCGCCGTCTAGCATTTTCTTTTTTGCGCTTATTTACGTAGAAGGGATCACCCTTTTCAATCCCGTCCTTCTCCCTATCCCGCCGTGCCTGCTGGTCTGCCCTGGCCTTCTCGTTGAATCCAGAGCCACCAGCTTTCTTGTCGTTCTTGTACTGCCGGGAATTCTTGTTAGCCACGGCACGCTCGAGTACCCCGACCCCTGATGCGTATAGGGCTTCCAGATTGGGGGCTGGCTGCGCCATTACAACAATCAATGGTGGTATGGGCACCGTCCAAGCAAAATACCCGAAAGCGTCCAAAACAGCCCAGAGGATGCCAAATGCAACAACACTCAAGCAACGAAATTGCTCGGTAATGCAATAAAGAATATACAGCACCCGGATGTCGCAGCTCGAGCTAGCGCGATGGTCGAATAAATTGCGCTGCAGCGGGGTGGGACAGGGCGGCGGGGGGCTAGACACGACAATTCCCGCCACACCGGGCAACGCACTTAATGTATCGGTCGGGCTCGACTAGGTAGGGAGCACGTGGCGGCTGGCCATTGACCAACCTACGACGATCGTCGTAGGTTGCTCAATGGGCAGCCGCCACGTGCATTTCAGACCCCGGATTCTGTCAACAAACCGTCCGGCACAAGAAATATAGTTGGAGTTAACATAGTTGGATGTGCATGGAATCGTGTCGCACTGTATAATCCGGGGGATCACGGGCTGTGGCCGGCCGGACAGGTCCGGCCAAAGGTATTCCCCTGCACGTGGCGGCTGCCCATTGAGCGACCTACGACGATCGTCGTAGGTTGGTCAATGGCCAGCCGCCACGTGCATTTCGGGATTCTGTCAACAAACCGTGTTACATAGGAAGGAGGGACTATGTACTCCGGACTATGTACTCCGAGAGTACATAGTCCGGAGTGACTATGTACTCCGCGAGTACATAGTCCGGAGTACGTATAATCCGGGATTTCCGAAATCCGAATAGGGGACTGCCGACGCGGTGAGACACGCCCGTATTACATAGGAAGGAGTGACTATGTACTCCGGACTATGTACTCCAAGAGTACATAGTCCGTCCGGACTATGTACTCCGCGAGTACATAGTCCGGAGTACATATGATCCGGGATTTCCGATTAGGGGACTGCCGACGCGGTCAGACACGCCCGTGCTACATACGAAGGAGTGACTATGTAGCACGGACCATGCACTCCAAGAGTACATAGGGTGGCACACTATGTACTCCACGAGTACATGGTCCGGAGTACATACGACCCGGTATTTCCGACTAGGGGACTGCCGACGCGGTCAGACACGCCCGTATTACATAGGAAGGAGTGACTGTGTACTCCACACCATGTACTCCAACTTCCAAGAGTACATAGTGCCTCCAGTGCAAGCAGGTATTCTCTGTTGATTTTTAATACAGTCGGATAATTCTTTACAGGGAGGGCGGGAAGCTGCCGGCGCATCTTAACGTTGATCACCGGCTGAGCGGCTGTGTTATTTCGCAGGAAACACGGGTGTGTTCAACAGGAAAGACGCGAGGTATGGTTCGAACCAGGCGTATTGGATTCGCTTCGGCTGGCGGCAGCAAGGGAAAGGGTCCTATGGAGAAAACGCGCCCCAGTGATCCTACTGGCAGTAAGGGAAGCGCGTCGTGTGATCCCAATGACTCGTCGCTCCCAACGACGCCAGGCGCCAACGTTATCGTGGTGCCAGAGACGACGGGCGGTAACGGCCGGGACGTGCAGACTGCCGACCCTAACAAAAGCAGACTGTTAGTCGAGGCTTGTCCCAGAAAAAATTGCTGCTGCGCTACTTGCAACGCCGACGTGCATGTGAAGATCTGTTTGCACGGCACGACAAAAAGGCAAACACTTAATCCCTGCCTCCACCCTCCCTCGGCAGCTGGCTTCTTCCTTACTCCCCTCCCTTCTTCCCTACATTGGATTCTTCCTTGCGCGACCGTTTGCCTGCCTGCCCGCCTGCCCGCCCGCCCGCCTGCACGCCTGCCCGCCCGCCTGCCTGCCCGCCTGCCCGCCCGCCCGCCTGCACGCCTGCCCGCCCGCCTGCCTGCCTGCCTGCCTGCCTGCCTGCCTGCCTGCCTGCCTGCCTGCCTGCCTGCCTGCCTGCCTGCCTGCCTGCCTGCCTGCCTGCCTGCCTGCCTGCCTGCCTGCCTGCCTGCCTGCCTGCCTGCCTGCCTGCCTGCCTGCCTGCCCGCCTGCCTGCCTGCCTGTTTACTGACCTAGACAGCGGTTTGGTATGCATACAGATGGCCTAAGACTTATCCTGCGATACTATATGAGGTGTGTTTCCCTGGTACGCTTGCAGATCCGTCCACATTACGATCTCGTGAACCAGCATGTATACATCCCCTGAAGGACTGCTGTGCCAGGAGTCTTTACTACCACTGATCAGCTCATAACTACACCCATCAGTGAGCCTGTGGCATGCTTTCAGTGGCCGTTAGCACCATTGCAACCGTTGGCAGTTTCATTTCATCGTGAGTGGGGCAACTAATTTCGTGAAATTCGAGGGCTTCGTGGTCCGGGGCTCCCCGGCGCAACCACGTGCAATTTTAGTTGATTAATTGGAGTACTTGTAATAATCAACTGTTTCATATGGGCTTGCTTTGCAGCGGTAGTCTCACATAGCTGATCGCCGAGTTTATTAGTCAATCTGGATGATTATTCTCGTGTCCCCGTTGGGGGACCACGCAGCACGGAATTCCCCAATTAAGGTATGGTCCATGCGTCTTCCCAAGACATCAATCAATGAAGAAATAATGACTTAATCACACACGTGTCGTGCGGGTGAGATGAATACAAGCCCAACTACGATCACTGTGTTGTGCTCATGCCTGTGCCCTAGCCTTTGTATAGCCATGCGGATCTTCCAGCCCGGGCAAGGCCCTCCTTGAGCTCTGAGAGATCATGCTGGTGCAGGTGCCCTTGGTGCACCTACAGGAGGTGTAGTTTACATCCTACCCTAGCCGGAAGTAGCCAACAATGTATTAAAGGCCACATGAAGTGAGACAGCTAGGACTGGACGCATGGCGATCCAACGCCGTGGAAGGATGAGGGTGGTTGTCCGAGAGGACAGACGCGAAGGCCGCGTGGCTATCTCTAGGTAGACCTGCATTGGAAGCCATGTGGCCCTTGTCAGGGATATGTGCTACCTGTACTCCCTGCATGGCAACAGAGTAATGTTCATTCACCAATCTGTCTTGCATATTGCATTAAACTGAGACAATGGTGACATGTGTGCGGACCACAATACAACAGTTGGGACATGTCATGCTGGCAAGGATGATGCATGAAGAATGTAGCCCTGCGCTTCCTATGCAGATAGTCACTCTCTGTCATTGAATTGAATTGAATTGAATTGTAACATAACTCCGTTTGGGAGTATATGTAGCACATAGCCCTTGAGAGGGGGCATATGGCCTATCATACATCCTAAGCTAGTTCCTGCGAGGGTGGGGATGTAAACGACCCTTGCTCTAGGTGCACCAGGGCACGTGCACCCTCATGATGTATCGCGCTATGCCCACTTAAGGGGGAGCGTGGCATGCGGGGGAATACAAGAGCTATGGCATGGCGTCTCAGCAGAGAGTTACTCCCTGCATGGGCACTGCAT